>JAOTOM010003497.1:77500-160721 GCA_034440615.1 Ashinkailepas kermadecensis
TTTGAGCACACTTCGCGACATGTTTGAAGACTACATGGTCAGGTTTACGTTTCACCTGACATGGGAGGTTATCTAAGGGTTCGATCATGATGTGCTGGATACAAATCGATAAGTCATGTCCATATCCGCACGTGTACGATGTTTATTTTATTTTTGCTTTTGCGCGGTATTCTGGAAGTGATGGTGTGCTTTTTTCTGAAAATGTCCGGATCTTTCGAAATTTTGTATATTTGACCTGACGTAGCGAATGGACGGTTGACCTGACGAGGTTACGTTCAGGGGCATTAAATATAAAATACGACAAACATTACACTTGTGTGTAATGCACTTGTGGCAGAACTTGGGGAAATGTGCTTTGTTCCATGTGTCGTGCTCAGTTAGGGACCAAATGATCAGGGAGGACGGCTCCTCCTCCCTCTTGTTAGAGGAAGACGGTGAAATGCTGTTGTTATGTGAAGACTCACAGGTGATCGGCCATTATTCACACCTGTTCGGAAAAGTGTAAATATTGTGGTACGTGCATATCTGTACTGATAAAAACTGAGTCCAGATAGTTTACATTTATAGCAACGGAGGTGAAACATCTTGCCATGTTGTTGATACATGGGTTATTAAGTTACACCAGCGTGGCCGCCACCACCGTGACATTGCTGTGCTGTGCATTTCATTGTAGTAGATGATCTTAAGTTGCTACAGTTAAGTTGCTAATATAACTGTAATATATCTTCGCATAATCTAGTTATCAGAAACTATCGTTAACTTAGTCATCACTTAAACAGTAGAGTAAATATCATTTACTAAGTACTTGTCTCAGGCAATGGCAAACTACTTGTGCTCCGAAGTAATATATTGATTTGTCAGTACAAACTATTTATTTCTACATATAGGTATCAATCTGTTCCTGGTGAATAATGGTAAACAAAAATGGTACCTACATATTTCAGTATATTACAAATTCATCTGTGGTAAATTGAATATTTAATGTATAAATTTGTCTTATACAGAATGAGCAAACATTCTCTTCTGGCTTCCCTGATTTGGGTCCCCCAAGGACACAACAAGCTCTTGCCTGCGGTTGGTTGGTGATTTAAGGTAGGAATAGTACACCTTGTTAGTTTATCGACATGGATATACTTAATATGGAAGAAAACCAAGATAATTTAGGAAAGTACTGAGAAGAGGAGCTTCGCTACATAACCAGTAGCAGTTGATGCGCCCCTAAGCCCAAGAAGAGGAGCTTGGGGGTGATTTCCCAGTCCATGAACATATTATAACTAACTGCAACTACACTTATCCAAACTCACTTAGTATGGAATGGCGTGGAGGTCTTTCCATAATACATATAAATGCTGGATCCATGAAGAATAAATTTGATGATATACAAGTTTTCTTAGCTACCACTGGCATCCAATGGTCAGTGATATGCATTTCTGAGACTTGGCTGAAGAAGGATACTGAACAATTCTTTGAAATTGACAATTACACAATGTTTGCATCTAGTCGATGTTACAGGGAGGGTGGGGGATCAGCAATTTATGTATGCAAATCATATGCAACAAGAAGTATTGATATCATAGAAAGTAACCTCATTGAAGCATCATTTGTTGAAACAAACCTTGGAATTGAAAACAAACAAAAAATCCATAATAATTTGTCAGATTTACCGTCCACCATGTTCCTCCCATAGTTATTTCCATAGCGTGTTTGAGAAGCTACTAGACAGCCTAGAAAGCAAAGGAAAACTTACTATCATAACTGGAGATTTCAACTATAACTTACTGAATGTCAGAAATTATAAAAATAGCAAAGCATTTCTAAACTTGCTCACTTCATATGGATTTTGGCCTACTATAACAAAAGCCACTCGTGCACATAGTGCTGGAATGGCTTTGCTAGACAATATATTTATAAATGATTTCTCCTATATCTGCTCTTCTGGGATATTGCTTGAGGACTTATCGGATCACCTTCCTATTTTTGTGACTCTTATTGAAAATCAAACCTCAACAAAAGGTAATAGAATACCATTTGATTACAATCAAGTGACTAAATTAAATGATTATTTGGTATTGGCACTGCAAAATTTTGACAACAACACTGATGCAAATGTTGCGTGTTCTCAATTGATTAATGCATATACAGATGGTATGAAGTTTTGTACTAAAACACTTACACATAGCAGAAGGAGAACCCCATGAAGCCATGGATAACTGCAGGAATATTATGTTCCATAAATAAAAAAATAAATTGTACAAGAAGTACTTAAGAAATCAAAGCATACAAAATAAATTAGAGTATAAACAATATAGAAACATTTTAGTTCATATCTTAAGAGATGCAAAAAAAAAACTATTATCAAACAGCACTATATCACAATCAGCAGGATAAACAAAAAACTTGGAACATCCTAAATGAACTGATAAATAAGAAAAAGTATAGATCAAAACTTCCAGATACATTAGTAGATGAAGATGGCAGTGAATATGAAAAGAATTCTGTACCAAATGCATTTAATAATTTCTTTGTCTCTATTGTAGAAAGGCTAGAACAAAAATAGCATCTACATAAAAATATCCTACTGAATACATAGCTGAACCTACCTATGCAAAGTTTTCTGATAATATATGTACCAATGAAGCTCAAGTAGAATCAATTATTAGGAACTTGAAATCTGTTGGAGGTGGCATAGATGGAATCAACACAAAAATTGTAATGCTTACATATCAAAGTATATTGAAACAGATTACCCATCTACTTAATATCCGTCTACAAACTGGAATATTTCCTGACGATTTTAAGAAAGCAGTTGTTGTACCTATATTCAAGGCAGGAGAACATCATAAATTCACAAATTATAGACCTATATCTTTACTACCTATCTTCTCTAAAATTTTGGAAAAAATATTACACTCCTATCTTTCATCATATTTGGAACTAAACAATATACTAAGCCCCTTTCAATTTGGCTTCAGAAGAAATCATAGCACATACATGCCCATTATGCATTTATATAATGAAATTACGAAGTCCATTGAAAACGGAGATATTTTGTGTGGCTTATATATTGATTTAAAAAAGGCCTTTGACACAGTTAGCACAGACATACTAGTTAGGAAATTACAATGCATGTAAGGTCCCTTACTTAGGATATTAGAATCATATCTTAAAAATAGGTATCAGCAAACTAAAGTATATGAGACGGTATCTGAACCAGAGTTAATTTATATGGGTGTTCCTCAAGGCTCCATTCTAGGACCATTATTATTTATCATTTATATCAATGACTTGGCCAGAATTTCAAAACAAACAAATATGTACTTCTTTGCTGATGACACAGCTATTCTTGTCAAGGCTAGAAATATAGATGAATTACAGAATAAAATGAATGGCATTGTGCCTGAGCTAACAACATGGTTCAAAGCAAATAGGTTGTCTCTAAATGTAACAAAGACAAATTATCAAATATATTCTGGAACTCCCAGTAATGACATAGATATAGTGATCAATTTGGAAAAAGTGACCAGAAAACAACAAATCAAGTATCTTGGCATAGTGCTGGATGAAAAATTGACTTGTTATGGGCACATTGATTATGTTACAGCCATCATTAGTAGAAACTTGGGTATTATGGGGAGGGCAAAATATTTCATTACAAGTCGAGAACTGAAGTACTTATATAACTCTTTAATCCTTCCATATATAAATTACTGTGCTGTGATTTGGGGTAATAATTATCCCACAAGATTAGACGAAATTATAAAATCCCAGAAACGTGCATTACGAATTATTGATTATAAACATTATACATATCCTACAAATGAGTTATTTATCAAGTACAACATATTGAAGTTCACTGATATGGTGCAGGAACAAAACATATTAATACTGCACAAATTTGTACATGATACATTGCCATGTGCTATGGCTGACTTCTTTCAATATGCAACACCTACTAATACAATAATCATTCAACATTTCTCTATACCATTTACTTATCGACAATATAGGCTGTTTGCTATTACATACTCTGCACCAAAATCATGGAACAGTGTAATTTGCCAAATATTTCCCAGAATAGAACAGGTGCCAAGGAAAAAAGATGTGCTAAAGAAATGTCTTAGACGTTACTTTATGGAATTATACAAATCAAACGAAAACTGAAGACAGAATCTAGTTCATATAATTCATAAAGATAACTTTTAAAAATTGTACCTTGCCATAGAGGATGTCATTGTTGATATATGGCAACACATAAAAGTATGATGTGCATGAATGAATGTGTTTTTTGTTTTTTTTGCTTCTTTTTTGTGATGGAGTTTTTTGTTAGGTTCGTATTCACCCATGCATATTCTGCATGAGTTATCTTTGTCTGAATGCTTTCATCTTTTCTGTACTCCCCCCTAACCTTTCATCTTGTGACCCTGGGAATTCCGTGGGTGCGACTAGCTTGCTACCTGTCCACGGTTTTCCCAGGGTCTCATTTCCTTTCTACTAATTGGTGGTGGTCCATCTGCAAAAAGAAAAAGAAAATACAGAAGGGATGATAATAGTATTGGTATGATCATATTCTGTTGTATCTCTTGCTTGCATCCCGAGGCACCCATGTGTTGGCTGTCCTGATCTATGGGCAGCTCACCTAGAGAAGCCCCACATTGAAAGACCCAATGAAGGTGCATACAGCCAAATAGGATAGGCTGCTGCTGCATCTGATATGGGGACGACAATACAAAAAGATATGGCAAGGCATCGGACGGCACAAGATGCCGCTTGACCCGTGTACTGCCGCCAAAAGATCCTACCCCTACTTCTGCCGTGGGGTACTTTGCCCTCCCCTCCAACTATTTTCCACACCACGTAGATAAATGCCGTCTTCCCTGCACGTAGTCCCACCGGTTGTGTTGTTTATTGGGTGGCTGGCGACACACCACGCACGACGACTGCTAATGGCGCCGCCCGCACTGTGTCGCCAGTGGGTCGCGCGATTGGAGAGTTTTCCGAATGGTGCGAGTGTTGAACGCGGGACTTTCGCTTCCAAGGCTGAACAATTACCACTCGGCCACACTCCATCAGTCATATGTTCAGTGGTGTAAACGTCTACCTTTTACCATTGACCTTTCAGGTCGGATCAAAGAAGTCAATATCGGCGCGTCTGACAAAAAAAAATGTCGCAAAAAGGTAAAATTTGATAACACCATGACACTTGGGTCATTGGCCTATGATGTCCTCTTCCTATACTTCGGTACGAAGTGAGAAAAAAAATAACAAGTGCTGAATTCGAATCCAGCATTGAAAACTACTTTGGCAGTCAATTGTCTGCAAAAGGCGATCAACTAAGTCCAGCCCGAGTCATCTGAGTCATTGACCAAGGATGCCCTTAAAAGGTTGAAGCAACCATTGAAGTATACTTAGAAGGCGTGTCAACCCATGTAATAAGAGCATGTGATATTACTTCGCTGCCTAAAAGGAACGATGGATGGAATTTGACAATTGGTCATTTCTGCGGAGCTGCAAGGACACATTGTTGGTCATTCCTCCGTGATCTGACCTGATAACGACCTGAAACTTGACGGTGACGTGAATTTGTGCACCTGGTAACCTGGTGCCTTGTGACTTAGGTTACCCCTGAAGCTGTGTGCACTTATAGAAGGCAGTGCCTTCTCATACAATGTTCAGTTTTTGCTTTGTGGTTGCTAGGCTGTAAATTGTTGGCATGGAGCCAAAAAGTTGGTGTAGACCTTGACTTGACCTGGCATCCTGGTTTGTGGTCACGGAAACTTTTCATATTTATTCGGGCAAATACCTGCACATGCATATGCAAGCTTTTAGGTATTTTCGAAACTCTAGTTTTGACAACTCTTGGAAGAGTACCATAAATTCAAACTTGGAAATCATTGCCCTGACATTGACCTTGTCTAGCTCGATGACTCTGGGTTTCCAGACAAGAAAACATCGAACATTAAAAGATCATCTTCAGGTGTCACAAGATGGCACAAATTTCAGCGCGATCGTGCCACGCGTTCGGCGGCTATTTCAGGAAAATATTGTGAGAAGTTGTAAGCAGTTGTAGCAGTTGTAGGGTTAAAGGAGCATTTACAAAAAAAAATAACCTTGTTTTGTCATGCGTAGTGACTATGTAACCACAAGGACTTTTTCTGAACATAAATTCAAAGTTTATTTATTAAAGCATCGTAAAGAAAAAACATCCCACGAAATATTGACATGCCAGCCATCATGACAAGCCCTCACTGGGCCATCTTTCAAGGCAATTATCGTGGTTTTGTTTCTCGTTGGTCTGCTTGCACTGGCGTGGCGACGAATGGCTTAATCTAGCCAAACGACGTTCGGTGTTGGTGGTGCACATAGCTGGCACGATACTCGCTAATGACGCGATCAGAGCAGGTGGGCGACGTTCGGTGTTGGTGTTGCACATAGTTGGCACGATACTCGCTAATGACGTGATCAGAGCAGGTGGGCGACGTTCGGTGTTGGTGTTGCACATAGCTGGCACGATACTCGCTAATGACGCGATCAGAGCAGGTGGGCGACGTTCGGTGTTGGTGTTGCACATAGCTGGCACCATACTCGCTAATGACGCGATCAGAGCAGGTGGGCGACGTTCGGTGTTGGTGTTGCACATAGCTGGCACGATACTCGCTAATGACGCGATCAGAGCAGGTGGGCGACGTTCGGTGTTGGTGTTGCACATAGTTGGCACGATACTCGCTAATGACGCGATCAGAGCAGGTGGGCGACGTTCGGTGTTGGTGTTGCACATAGCTGGCACCATACTCGCTAATGACGCGATCAGAGCAGGTGGGCGACGTTCGGTGTTGGTGTTGCATATAGCTGGCACGATACTCGCTAATGACGCGATCAGAGCAGGTGGGCGACGTTCGGTGTTGGTGTTGCACATAGTTGGCACGATACTCGCTAATGACGCGATCAGAGCTGGTGGGCGACGTTCGGTGTTGGTGTTGCACATAGTTGGCACGATACTCGCTAATGACGCGATCAGAGCAGGTGGGCGACGTTCGGTGTTGGTGTTGCACATAGCTGGCACGATACTCGCTAATGACGCGATCAGAGCAGGTGGGCGACGTTCGGTGTTGGTGTTGCACATAGCTGGCACCATACTCGCTAATGACGCGATCAGAGCAGGTGGGCGACGTTCGGTGTTGGTGTTGCACATAGCTGGCACGATACTCGCTAATGACGCGATCAGAGCAGGTGGGCCACGTTCGGTGTTGGTGTTGCACATAGCTGGCACGATACTCGCTAATGACGCGATCAGAGCAGGTGGGCGACGTTCGGTGTTGGTGTTGCACATAGCTGGCACGATACTCGCTAATGACGCGATCAGAGCAGGTGGGCGACGTTCGGTGTTGGTGTTGCACATAGCTGGCACGATACTCGCTAATGACGCGATCAGAGCAGGTGGGCGACGTTCGGTGTTGGTGTTGCACATAGCTGGCACGATACTCGCTAATGACGTGACGAACTCGAATAACACTCATCATTGTCGGTTGGGCCGCTCGCTGCACGGTTGGCTGCCCATCACTTGCCGATGCATCGATTTCGATTGAGCTGCCTAGGCGCTGGCCACACCCAACTGTGGATTGGTGACAAGTGTCCAGATCAGCCAGCCGGCGTGCAGCAGAAGTGTCCAGATCAGCCAGCCGGCGTGCAGCAGAAGTGTCCAGATCAGCAAGCCGGCGTGCAGCAGAAGTATCCAGATCAGCCAGCGGGCGTGCAGCAGAAGTGTCCAGGTCAGCCAGCCGGCGGCAGCAGAAGTGTCCAGATCAGCCAGCCGGCGTGCAGCAGAAGTGTCCAGGTCAGCAAGCCGGCGTGCAGCAGAAGTGTCCAGATCAGCAAGCCGGCGTGCAGAACAAGTGTACAGATCAGCTAGCCGGCGAATGGGCGCAATATGACCATAGTTGTCGACGCGCCCTAAAGCCCAAATAACTAACTAGCTAGCCGGCGTGCAGCAGAAGTGTCCAGATCAGCCAGCCGGCGTGCAGCAGCGGTACCGACCTACCGCTTCGTGTCCGTGCCCGGCCGACGCCTCCCGTACCCCGGAGGTGCCCGCGTGGCCCGGCATCAGCTATGGCTTCCTGTCACCATGTCAGTCTCGCACATTCTGCTCGGGATAAGCAGCTCGGGGTCGGCTTGACGTGATATCGTGTCAAACCGCCTACTGTCAACGTGATACGCTATAGTGAGTGATGGATTCGCTCTTGATAGGTGACTTCCAAATCTCACTTGGCTGGAGCAAATCAGAGAGGTGCTCGTCTTAAAGGGAAATACGCGGAACCCGACAGTTGTTCTCGATGGTGCAAACAGGATGCCACGTGGCCAGCGGGATAGAGAGCGATGTATTGTCATTCAATAGCGAATTCCAGCGGAAGATGAAGGAGAGATCGTATGTCTCCCGGAGTTACATGCGCATGCCACTATGCTTCAGAACGTGTACAAATTGTGCGAATTGTGCAAATTACGGCTATACCCGTTTGGAGCACACGCTTTGGGGAGGGGACGTCAACAGCATCAGAGGGGAACGATGGCAGCATCAGAGCGTGTCTGCCTGGAAATTGAACATTAGAACAGACCTGATTGCTTCTGAAAAGCCGATATTAATCCAAGCCTGTTATATCACCAGAGCATGCAGCATCATCAACGTAACACGCGCCCTGGACGGCCTCTGAAAATTACGCGCACTGGAGGGGGGCGGATTCCGCCCCCCCCCCCCCTAAGATCTCGGCTCCTATTAAAGCTGGAGGAACACAACTCGCAGGGTAGATGGGTACGGTAGTGAACTCTATTTTGTGCAAATTTCATGACCTTAGGTCAATATATTCAAGGTCAAATGAGGTCACATTTGCCAAAATTTTCTTCTTTTGCGTGGCTTGGCTTGTCATTGTTATGGATCGCTGTGATTGTGTTTAAATGCTCTAAAATGGGCATCAATGATGTTTTGGACATGATGCAATACAGATGCTAGACCCGACATTTGACCTCAGGTCACCTATATGGCAGCACTTTATTAGGTCAGTTACCTGTTCCAGTTACCGGAACCGGGCCGCCCGCCCGACTGCTCCGTCTGGCAGCTCGGCGCAATCGGCTTCGCGAAGAAAGGAGTGAAGTACATGAATAAAGTATGGAAACGCTTAGGTACACAATGACAAACAGTAGTGCATTTATGACAACATTCCAGTTGACCAAGTTTGGTTCCATTAACCTGTCATATACTTGACCTGACTTGACGTCGGTGACCTAACATGACCTTGAAACTATATAGCATATCAATATACATCAAACAAGTCGCTAGTGTTGCCAAGAACACTTCCCTTTTGCGGATATACGGGAAGCGCATCAGCGCCGATTTTTGTGGTCTGGCGCTACGATTTTTTTTAAAACTTTAACTGCCCCTAACTCGAAAAATTTTCCGCCGATTTCCATTTTCTTACTTTAAACGACGCGCCGGTCATTTCTAAGCAGGTACGCAAAAACTGGCGTATATCGACCGGTAAAATCAGGAGTTATGTACGAAAAACCGAAGGGGTGGGCGGATTTCGCCCCCCCTCTCCAGTGCGCGTGTTAACACGCGCCCTGGGGGCCTCTGAAAATTACGCGCACTGGAGGGGGGGGGGGGTGCGGATTCCACCCCCACCCCCTCCCCCTAAGATCTCGGCTCCTATTGAAGCTGGAGGAACGAAATTCGCAGGGTGGATGGGTACGGTAGTGAACTCTATTGTGTGCAAATTTCATGACCCTAGGTAAATATCTTCAAGGTCAAATGAGGTCAAATTTATCATAATTGTATTGTTTTGCGTGGCTTCGCTTGTCATTCTTATGGATCGCTGTGATTGTGTTTAAATGCTCAATGATGCAATACAGATGCTAGACCCGACATTTCACCTCAGGTCCCCTATATAGCAGCACTTTATCAGGTCAGTTACCTGTTCCAGTTACCGGAACCGGGCCGCTCGCCCGACTGCTCCATCGGGCAGCTCGGCGCAATCGGCTTCGCAAAGAAAGTAGTGAAGTACATGAATAAAGTATGGAAACGCTTAGGTACACAATGACAAACAGTACCCCCCAACGAGGCACCACCTTTCCGTGGGGAGGGGGAGGATTGAGTGCCCTAAGGACCCGGACTCCCAGTCCACCGGTGAGCCGGCGAGGGGCCAAACTAGGAGTGCCTCACTCGTCCTTCCATCCATACGCCCCCATTCCAATGCCCAGCTCATCTCAGCGTCCATGTCCTTCGCCTGGCCCTGCAACACCAACTCTCCCTATCATGAGCAGGTAGGATAACTTCCCCGGTTCTGCCCTCCAGCTCAGTTTTATCGGGGTAGTCGCGCCCCCTCGGCCCGCCCCCCGGGGTTGACGGAGTCCTGGAGGCTGAGGTCCCCCGTCGCACGGTACTAGTTGCGACGGGGGAGCAACACGCCTCTTTGGTCCTAATATCCCGGAGGGGCGGGCGGGTTCGTATGGCCCCATACGGACCAAGTGACTTGTCGCCTCAGGTCGGGGGCCTGGGCTTTGTCCCGGTGCTTGCTGGCCTGGCCGGCAGGGGTCAAGGGGTGGGTGGTGCTGGAGCCCGGTCGGGGTGGTGAGTCTCTCTCTCCCGGCCGGGCGAAGGCGCCGCCTGCCCCGTATAGCTCGGCGGGCATCTGACGTCCTCCCGCCTGCGGGGCACAGGCGTCCCCCCTGTAGGGCCCCAGTGTGGTGGGACGTTCGCGGGGCAGAAATAAGTTACATCTTATGGCATTTCCAAAAACTAAAAACACTTCTGGTCCCTCAAGCAGGGACCAGACTACTGACCCAACACCTGCGGAGGCATACCGCCCCGCATGTCTCTCTCCGCGTCCCGTTGTGAATACCACTAATTCCCAATGTAGCTCGGGGTATCAGCGCCGCGAATACTAAAACTGAAATCGAGTGACCCTGGAAGAAGTTTGTCTGCTCTTTCACCCTTTGAGCGAAAGCGTGGGTGTGACAAATTTGGAGACGTCGCCAGATGCGAAAAGCTACGAGATGGAGGAATCGAGGTAGAATTTCGGAGCGTTGACGACGCCAAGAAAACCCTAGAGGCAACAGAATTTACTTACTATGTGAGAGACCAGGGCAGGATGAGGGATGTCACTATACCTATTTTAGTTCAGCCACATAAGACAAAGAATCACTCCAAAGGTGTGATAAACTGTTTCGATTTGAGGGACGTTTCGAACTCTGACATTGTCGACGGCCTGGCAGAATTTGGTGTCATTGAAGCGCGTAGGATCAAGGTGAGGAGAGGAAATGAACTACAAGCGACGAACAACATTATCTTGACTTTTAATTCTACAGACCTCCCCTCGGCAATACACGTAGGCTACGTGAAGGTGAAGGTGTGTGTTTTTATTCCAAACCCCATGCGATGTTTCCGGTGTCAGAGATACGGCCATACTACCCAGCACTGCCGTGGTCGTCCGTCCTGTGGTAGGTGTGGCACGGTAGAACATACAAGCAGTGGCGCACCGGAAGGGGGGGCCGGCCCCCCCCCCCATGAGCCAAGTGCCCTTTTGGCCAAAGTGCCCTTTGACCGAAAGTGCCCTCTTGCCCGAAAGTGCCCTCTTTGCGGAATGTCCCAAATTTAGTCCAAAATCACCTGCCTTATAATAAAGCAGGTGTTTTTCGGGCAATATGGGACATTCCGGCAAATATTTTTCTAGCAATTTTAAACAAATTGCTTGGCCCCCCCGGTCACAAACCTCCCAGTGTGCCCCGGGCCGCAAAGTGCCCTTTGGCCGGTAGTGCCCTTTGAAGCCGGCCGTGCCCTTTTCGGTCCGGGGCCCCCATGGAAAAATCCTGGGTGCGCCTGCATACAAGCGAAACATGTGAAGCTGAAAGCGTGTGGTGCGTCAACTGCGGCCAAGGCCAGGTACCGCACACGGCCTTTGGCAAGGCCTGTCCAGTAAATGTGAAGGCAAGGGAAATACTAACCCCGAAATGTTCTAGAAATATATCTTTTCAGCAGGCCAGAGAAATCTATGCGGATACCCATCCCAGCGTGTCGTACGCAAGCAAGGTAAAAAACACAGCATGTCGCCACTCACCGAGAGCCTACCAGTGTCTCTCAGTTTCTCTCCCAGCTTAGTGATATGCTACGATCTTTCGGACTCGCCTGCACCTCGTTGCCGGAGCGAGACTTGAATTCTCACACTGAATCCCTTTCTACCACCTCTCGGTCAAAATCACCTCCACTTTCGGCCGACTTAAGGAGTGCAATATCTGCACCGACGTTTCGTGCTACCAACACCGGCAGATCATTGCCACTCCACAACGTAAACCTCCAGAGGCAGGAAGCCGAAAGACGCGCCCGCGATGCGAAGCGAGCGCGCCTTGCTGAAATGGAGAGAGCACGCGAGTCAACCCGCCAAGGAGCGGACAAGTCCGTTCCTCCCAGACCGGCCGCTCCTTCGCCGCGAGGGCGCGTGGAGAGTCCGTCTGGTTCTTCATCTGTGGGGAATAGCCCCCTCAAAATGCGCCCTCCCCCTCCTCCGCGGGCGAATCCTCTCCACACTCCTCCCTCGCCCCGCCGACGAGTGGAGGCCCCATCCCGCGCACCGGCCCCGGGTGGTAGCCCGTCCGGGGTAGACGCCCCTCCACCAGCGTCCCTGGCCGACTCTTCCCAGGCGCCGGTGCCGCGTGTAGGCGCGCGTGCCGAGAAACGTGTGATGCCCTGGACGGGATCATCCCCGGAGAGTGGGTCGCAGAGGTCGCGGCCGCGGACATCCTCGCTGGGGGTGGTTTCTGGGGAGTACGCCCGGCCTACGAAGGCTCGAGTCGACAGCCAATTTTAGTTGAGCACTCAAGTCAACACTAGTCGGCGACTTCGCCTTTTTGAGCTGTTTTACTACCCTTAACTAGCATTTTAATGCCTGTGATTTTACAATGGAACTGCAGGGGGTTCGCACAAACATGGCCGACCTCCAGACAGTTTTAAACCAGCACTGCCCGATGGTCGTATGTCTCTAAGAGACAAAGTTACCAACACACTCCTCTCTCCATCTAAAAAATTACTCGGTTATTACAAAAACAGGGCATCAGAGACCATTGCGCACGGAGGTGTGCTCGTAGCTGTTCACCATAACACTCCTTACCAGGAGGTAGCGTTGGACACCTCTCTCCAAGCAGTTGCTGCAACCGTCTGCTTCCGCCGGCACACGATTACAATATGTTCCATATATCTTCCTCCTGGGCAGCTGCTGCCGTCTGTTGAGCTCAGACGCCTGTTGCCCCAACTGATCCAGCCTGTCATGCTCCTCGGCGACTTCAATGCTCACCACGTCGCATGGGGATGCGGATCCATAAATTATCGCGGCCGAGCTGTGGAGAGTTTTATTCTGGACGAAGCCCTCTGCCGTTTAAACACGGGTGCAGCCACCCACTTCACGCTTCCATCTGGTTTTACCTCCGCGATCGACCTGAGTCTTACAAGCCCTTCTCTGGCGCACTATGTGACCTGGTCGGCTTCTGATGACGCACTTGGTAGCGACCATTTTCCCATCTTTATACACTACAATGACAGCGTGATGCTTGGCTGCAGGCCTCAACGGTGGAATTTGGGAAAAGCGGACTGGGGGAAATTTGAGCACACTATGGAGTCGTGCCTATCAAGCAACGCTGATGTAAGTGCACCTTCGGTAGAAGAACTTACTTCTATGCTCCTGTACTCGGCCAACTCTTCCATTCCTCGAACTTCTGGTGTCCCGCGTCGCACTCCAGTTCCGTGGTGGTCAAGAGAATGTTGTGACGTCATACGAGCACGTAAACGAGCTTTTAAGAAATGCAACAACAATAGCAACCAGGTAAACTTAATTGCTTTTCAAAAGGCACGAGCCTTAGCGCGCCGTACTAAACTGGCAGCAAAGGAGGAAGTCGTGGAGGGAGTACGTATCTACCATTAACCGATTTACACCAACGACCCAGGTATGGTCTCGTATAAAGCGTATTGCTGGCAAATATAACTCGGTCCGTCTCCCCGTACTACACATAGCTGGTGTTGACGTGACCCACCCCGCTGAGGTCGCTGTGGAAATAGGCCAAGCCCTAGCAGGCCGCAGTGGAGATGGAAACCACTGCCAACAATTTCTCCGCCAGAAAGTCAAATTGGAAGCAAAGCCAATTGACTTCTCCACACCTGACCATCTATGTTATAATGAACCATTCAGTATTTATGAGTTGCGTTCGGCGATCAGAAGCCTAAAGAGTGTTGCAGAGGGACCTGACGGAATACACAATGATATGTTTAAACACCTGCCTGTGCAAGTCCTTGAAGTACTTTTGGCTACACTGAACACAATATGGGAGGGAGGCTACTTTCCGGATTCTTGGCGGGACGCCATAGTGGTCCCTATGCTCAAACCAAGAAAGAGCGGTTTAGACCTATTGCACTACCGACCGAGTGCTTTGACCTCGTGTCTCTGTAAGCTTCTAGAAAAATGGTGAACGTTCGGCTCACCTGGTTTCTAGAAGAGCAGGATTTTTTTACCAACGCACAGTGTGGATTTAGGAAGCACCGCTGTACAACTGATCATCTCTTAACACTTGACACCGCCATTCGCGTTGCTTTTAAGCGCAGACAACATTTTGGGGCTATTTTCTTCGATATAGAGAAGCAGCCTATGACTCCACTTGGCGACACAGAATCTTGTTAAAGGCTAAGAAATGTGGAATCCGCGGGAACTTGGGAATATTTATCCAACAATTTCTGAAAGATCGCTTCTTCCACGTCCCAGTGGGATACGAGCTTTCCGAGCGATTCTGCCAAGTCAATGGAGTTCCCCAGGGCAGTGTTTTAAGTGTTGCCCTGTTCGCTATCGTCATAAATGATATTGGGGATGCACTGCCGCAAAGCATCGGACATTCGCTAATTGTCGATGACTTCGCCATATGGTCATCTGGCTCCCACACACCATCGCTAACAAGACGTTTGCAGCTCGCGGTAAACCACCTCCAAAGATGGTGTATAAAAACGGTCTCCGCTTTTCCACAAACAAAACGGTTGCAACGCACTTTTGCCGCAGGCGGTGCTCTCAAACCCTAAATACGGAGTTGTACGGCACGTCTATCCCTCTTCAACTAATCGCGAAGTTCCTTGGGGTGCAGTTCGATAGCCGGTTGACGTACAAACAACATTTTAAAACATTGAGAGCGAAATGTTTTAAGTCATTGAACCTGTTGAAGTGTATATCACGAACCACCTGTGGTTCTGACCGAAAAACATTAATGATGCTTTATCGGTCATTCATCCGATCTAAGTTGGACTATGCATGCTATGTGTATGATGGTGCTTCCAAAAGCAATAAGCGTACTCTTGATGCGATGCAGCATGCGGCTCTACGGATCGCCACCGGGGTGTTTAGAACCACGCCGGTTACTAGCCTGCTCGCAGAGTCGAACGAGCCTCCTCTGGCGTTGAGACGTGAAATGCTTGGCCTACGGTATGCATGCAGATTACGGCAGTTCCCCACTCTCCCCATCTACGATGCAGTGTTCTCGCGACATACCTTGGCACTCTTTCGCAGTGGAAGAAATTTGACAGCTTTACCGTTCTGTGTCAGAATTCGTGCTCTCTTCGAGGAGAGTGGTGTAAGAGACCGTCGGGTGATGCGTATGCAGAAACCAGCCGTACCGCCCTGGAATCTAGTATCCCCTGTGGTTGACCTATCGCTCACAGCGATGCGCAAGGATGATGTAATATCGGAGCTCTTCCGCATGCAAACACTGGAGCACTTAGATACATATCATGGATATACACAAATATTTACTGATGGGTCCAAGAACAGCACCGGAGCGGGACGTGCTTTCGTGTGTGGTACTTCTGCTCGATTTTTTACCTTACCTATGTATGCTTCAGTGTATACTTGCGAGCTGATCGCAATAATTAAAGCGCTTTCTTTCATCGAGGTGTCACAAGATGTTTCATATGTCATACTATCTGACTCTCTTAGCAGCCTTTTGGCACTTACCGCATTTTACCCTACCGACACTCTACTGGTTGACATTCTAACACGTCTCACTACTCTGGAACGAGACGGGAAAAGCGTCTGTTTGTGCTGGGTTCCGAGCCATGTCGGAATTTGTGGAAATGAGCGAGCCGATTCCGCAGCGAAATGGGCAGCTCAGAGACCCCAACACGCGTTCTCCCACTTCCCGCCAGGGATCATATCTCTGGAATCACATCGCATATGAATGCTAAGTGGCAGGGGAGTTGGAACGCACAGTTGAACAATAAGCTGCATTCAATAAAACCGCAACTTGGAGACTGGTCATCATGCTATCTCAGATCCAGGATGAGGTGACCCTATGTAGATAGCGAACTGGCCACACACACGCTACTCACCAATACCTCCTGCGGGGAAGAGAGACCCAAGTGCCCTCGCTGTCTGGAAGCTCTTACGGTGCGACACGTACTCTTCTCGTGCAAACACTTTTCAGGGGAGCGAAGGTTGTTTTTCGGAAATAGGATCGGACATTTAACATATCGCGACATTCTAGCAGATGACTCGGAAGTCATTCATTCTGGCAATATATTCAGGTACCTAAGAGCGATAGGATTGCATTCCATGTACTCATCCCAGTAACACGATAGGACTTTGGCATGCTAAAGGAACGTTATGGGCGCTAAATGATCACAAATTTTGGTCGAGGCGCCCAAAAACCCAAATAACTAATAACTAAATGACAAACAGTAGTGCATTGATGACAACATGCCAGGTGACCACGGTTGGTTCCATTAACCTGTCGTGAACTTGACCTGAACGTGACCTGACTTGACCTCGGTGACCTAACATGACCTTGAAACTACATAGCATATCAATATACATCAAATAAGTCGCTAGTGTTGCCAAGAACACTTTCATTTTGCGGATATACGGGAAGCGCATCAGCGTCGATTTTTGTGGTCTGTCGCTACGAATTGTTTTGACTTTAACGGCCCCTAACTCGGAAAAGAAATGTGGCAGATTTCCATTTTTCTTACTTTGAACGACGCGCCGGTCATTTCTAAGCAGGTACGCAAAAAATGGCGTATATCGACCGGTAAAATCTGGAGTTATGTACGAAAAACCAGAGAAGTGGGCGGATTCCCCCCCTCCCCTCCAGTGCGCGTGTTAACAAATGTTTAGTCATAGCTCATGGAGTTGAAAAGAGTAACCTGTCATTCGAGCAGAAGGTCGGGTATGTGTAGTTGCGCGTAAGTTGCGATAACTTCCCTTGGTGTTGAGCTTGGAAATGTTCGCCAACGACTTGCCGAAATATGTGGGTGGTACTGTGATGTGAAAATCCATCAGGGTTTCAACTGGAAAATGATGGGAGGTTCCAAGCTGCAGCGAGCCATTTACCTCTGCAACGTTTCCACCCTGATCGTCCATAGCCACAAAAAAGGGTTCGGCTTATCGACCCATCCGTACTGGGATGAGCGCCAAACCAGCCGGAGGTGACGTCATCCGCGACGACGCCAGTTGACAGAATGAGCGCCAAACCAGCCGGAGGTGACGTCATCCGCGAGGGCGCCAGTTGACAGAATGAGCGCCAAACCAGCCGGAGGTGACGTCATCCGCGAGGGCGCCAGTTGACAGAATGAGCGCCAAACCAGCCGGAGATGACACCATCCGCGAGGGTGCCAGTTCCCTTCGGGAAGAGGGAGGAAACAAGTAGTTTTGGCTACATGTATGACACGAAGGTTACTATTGGTGGCAATGTGCTGAATGTGCTGAATAATGACACAGAAACACGTACTTAACTTCACCTGCTTAATTTAACCAGTGCCGTTTTATTGTGCAAGCCGGTCTCAGCTACTCTCACGAGAGGATGTGTCTGGCTCCCCTGTTGATATGGCTGCGTGCGGCTAGACCGGCATGTCCAGCTACTGTCGTCACACAGGACATTGAAGTCGGCTTCCCCAGAGGGCACCATCACTCACTTAGCGCAGCATACGTGGATCAAGTACTACGGGCGAACAGTGCAGTGTGTTGTATTATTCAGTGAATGGGCTGCCCACCGCACCGATTGTTTGAGAGGTTCTCTGTTGCCTTTGAGAGGTTCCCTGGTGCCTTTGAGAGGTTCCCTGGTAATTGAGAGGTTCCCTGGTGCATTTAGGAGGGTCTATGGTGCCTTTGAGAGGTTCCATGGTGCTTGAGAGGTTCCCTGTGGCCTTTGCTTCGGGAACTGATCGGCTCATTTCTACGATGCTCTCCCGGTTTAGTTTTGCTCCTTAATCCCCGCCCGTGTGCGCCATTTTTTGCCACCTTCTCAAGTACAGAGGGAAGAGCGTGCTTGCCATCTCCTCTTCCCCCCCCCCCCCACCAAAAAAAAATATGTCGAAACAGTGCTAGCGACATCAAACAGAAAACCAGCGTGTTGCGTGTCACGAGATATCACGATTAACACCTGACATCTACGTCGGATCACTAGTTGACCTCCCAGGCCACCTTAAATGCTATTTTTTTCCTTAAAATGGAGAATGTTCGCGTTTACGTGTCAACTGTGTACCAGCGATACCAGATGCGCGACCGTAATATTTCGCATAGTGTTCTTCGGTGTCTTGGGATGCTGATGGTGTGCGAGTTGCTACATTTCACCTCATAGGTCCGGAGGTCGGGAGCCGGATGAGGTTGAAGTATTGACCTTGCTTTGGAAGCCTTATAACTATTGCTAGAAAACACTGTTTTCAACACCCAGTGGTAATAATGAGTGCCAAACTCAGGTTCAGCGTCCCAATTAGTCTCTAAGTGACCAACAGACCGAAAAAGGTCATCAATGGTTCTAGTAATGACCTCGACTTATTGGAAAAGTTCAGGCTATGTTCGCAAGTTAGCTGAGTTATTATCACCCAACCATATCCACCATTATCCACGTGGGTTCAAGATGTGAGGTCCATTGCCAACAATTTGCGATTTAGGCGAAAAACGGTCTGACAGTCTGCTGTGGCAGTGACAACAACAAGGACAAAGACAGTCCCTCTTATGTCATGACACGCTGGCGGCCCGGAATGCATCTGCAATTTGTACACCATAAGGTCGACAAGGATGTCCAATCAGCTGTGTCAAGCGGCGGCCCCTTAACGCCCGTGCTTCCGTAGCTGCGGGGAACATGTTGGGTGGCTGCATCAGCTCCTGCACTGGCGAGGCTTAATTGTTGGATACTGTGCCATGTTGTTTTTCATTGAGCACTGCAGCAATTCGTCTTCCTGTCCTGTTAATATCGCGCCTGTTGTTGCTTTTCTTCTAGTTGCCTTGTTCTAGACGGAAAAAGACGGCAAATACTGGTGACTATTACCACACACTTCCACATCGCTGCCGGGCAAGTTTATATTGGTTGGACGTTTCTGCATTGATAAGTTCGCCGACTAAGTGTTTTCCTCAGGGACGAGCCATTCTACCACAAGAATGAAGGCACGGAAGTCGGTCGGAGGCCGGGAAGGCGTCTAGCACTGGAGGTTCAGCCTGCTTGTGCATTCAGTCTGGCGACCGTGTGCCATTATGCGTCTGTCTGTGATACGGCGTCGCTCAGTGCATCCGCAAATGGCGGCCGGCTGGCTGCGCGTGTTGCGCGGCGTCGCCGCCTTTGGTGGTCACACCTCGTCACCAGACGTGACGTGGCGCGACGTGCCGCCCCGCAAGCCGTTCGGTATTCTTTATAATATTAGTTGTCGATAAATTGTGGCCGGGGGTCTTCGATACTAACAATATTCTTCGATAAAACTGCAACCGAGATCCTATTGGAAAATCCTCTCGAAATATGGAGACATCGAGGATCCTGGAAGATACTTCAATACGCTTGTGTCAATAACCTGGATAGGGAATGGTTCGGCAGCAGTAACAGATTTTGTGTGGTGGATCTTGGAAGATACTTCTGATACTGGGCTAACATCTGCTGCTCTTTGTGTTAAGTTCCAACAATTATATGACGAAATATGTCTTTGGTATATCTGCCGCTATGACTTGCAATGTTGTAATTTTGAACAATGTTATGTCAATGTTGTAACAATGCTAAACTGTTAATGCTCCGTAACACTCCGTAACACCGAATTTGGCACTCATGGTTGAGGGGAAGGAAACAAAGGGTAGTGTTAAATGGATGTAAATCTGATTGGAAGGATGTTCTGAGTGGAGTACCACAGGGCTCTGTTCTAGTGCCACTTCTCTTTATCATCTTTGTGAATAACATTGAGGTAGGGCTGAGGAATAGAGTGTTCAAATTTGCTGATGACATCAAGCTGGTAGGAGTGGCAAAGAGTTGTGATCAATCTAGAAATATTCACCTAGACTTGGAGGACCTAAAAAAGTGCGCTGATCAATGGCAGATGTCTTTCAACATGACAAGTGTAAGGTTATGCATCTGGGGGTCTGGAGGTGAGACTTCCAGATATACAATGGGAGGGAGGGAACTGGATGCTATTGAAGAGGAAAGGGACTTAGGTATGTTGGTTTCAAAAGACCTTAAAGCAGAAAAACAATTATCTCAGCTAGGAACAGGGCACTCAGAATGTTGGGACTCATTAACAGAAGTGTGATATATAAGGTCAAGGAAGTCATGAAAAAAAACTGTACTTAGCATATGTGCGACCCCACTTGGAATATTTTGTACAAGCATGGAGCCTCTACCTAGAAAAAATATAGACATGTTAGAAAGAGTGCAGCGCAAAGCAACTAGACTCATCAGTGGAATAGGTAACTTAGAATATGGAGAAAGGCTTGTGGCATTAGATATGTACTCACTCAAGTATAGGAGATTAAGGGGGACATGATTGAAATGTACAAAATTGTTAAAGGACCAGATCAGGTCAATTTCAATGGCGCTCTTCAGTTTAGAGTGTCACATAGGGGTTATCAATTCAGGTTAGACAAGTTGAGGTGTAGGACAGTTAAGCGACAACAGGTCTTCAGTCAAAGGGTTGTTGATCAGTGGAATGGGCTGCCTGGTGATGTTGTGGGAAGTTCCTCATTGAATGTATTTAAAAGTATGGTGGACAATTTTTTTAGACAGGAAATCTTGTTTTTGAGTTATAATTTGTGATGGAAGGGGTAATATTTATGTTAAGTAGGTGTGCACGACACAGACCCCTTTAAGCAGGCATGGATGCAGTTTGAAAATTATTGATAAGGCATTCAATCCACATGTGTTCAGAGGGATCAGGGGAATAGGGCTGGATAGCTAGGGTAGATAGGCATTGATAGGTGTGTGGGATATTGGTGGACTGGTTTCTTCAGGATGTGGGATGGTTGGGGTGGGTCTTTTTACCAGGCTTATGGTTTCTTCCATTTACAGACTTAACTGGATGGGCCCTTGGGTCTCGTATTAAGTCTAAACGCTTTATAACCTTATATAGGGTGTACCTAGCAGTGGATTCAGCACCTTCCTTCGGGATGTGATACTGATGAGATTGGCTATGCACAATGGGTATGATTGGAGGAGTTTGTAATTGTTGAGTGTATTATGCAATAGCAAGTGAATGGTTTTGGATAGGCTGGGATATATAGCTCCCTAGGAACTTGAGATAAGGGATTGATTGGGGTGAGCGTATGTACATTTCTGGTACCTTTTCTAGATAGGCTTAACCCAGATGGCCACATGTGGCTCTTATTAAGCCTTAACACTTTATGACTTTATAACACTTATTCTGTTGGTAACATTCAGTCAGTTCTCGGTTTGATTTCAGGCACAGTGTGTCTAAATTCGCTCAGTTAGGTGCCATGATGCAAATACAAATAATTATCTCTGGATAATTTGTGATACAAAATGAAAATGGAACCATTTTCAGTTCATTCATTATCTTTAAATAAGTATAAGTTCTAATTTTGATGTCTATATTCCTCAGGATTTGGATGCTATCCCAGGTTGAAACTGTTTCCATCCTTGCCTCGACGCCTAAAATCACGAATCTGGGACACACTGGGTATGGTGTGTGATTTGTGAGGCGTGATTCAGCATTCATCATTAATCATGCGTTATTCTTCGTGAAATTGAATGGCAGTCCATCCTGCGGTGTATATTGCCAAAACTTGGAGAACACTGTCTCGAAAGGCCCTACATCCCATGAAGTTTTCAACACCATTGGCACCATTATGTCTGAGTAGCAGTAGACCTAGTTATTCAGAGCTCGACGCCTGACGCGCCGTCCAACTCCCGATATCGGCACGGTGTCCGGCCGTGACCACCGTCCCGTCGGCCGGAGCTGTGCTGCTCCCGTGGACACCGGTATTGTGATTTGATTGCGGCAGTAACGGCGGTCGGGACTTGTGGCCGGCGTAATGTCCACTCTCGCTCGTCACATTCGGCGGGCGCAGTTCAGCCGGCATTATTACCGCAGTGGCAATAAAGTGCCCGGAGCGGACGCCTGCCGCCCAGACTCGCTCTGGCACTCTGGGTAAGGCTAACTGGGCAGCGGCAGTGTGTCGTCATTAGCCCGTCGTGGTGTTGTAGACGGTATGTCGCCGTGCAGGGCGCAACAGCTCTGCTGTTTCTGTTTGTTTTAAGCTCCGACAACGAGGTGAAATACGACACGCTCGTCAGCTCCACGAGCATCTCTGCTCCTCATTGGCTGTCGGCAGGTGGGCCGCTCCGACCATCAGCGGCTCAAGTCGCCTGGTTTGAGTCGTGTTCCGACACCGACCGGTCCCCCCGTCCGACTGTTCCGACATCGGCCACCCCCGTCCGGCGGCTGTCCACACCGCCTCCCGAGTGTTCCGACCCCCCCACCGTCCGGCGGCTGTCCACACCGCCTCCCAAGTGCTCCGACCCCCCCTCCCCACCGTCCGGCGGCTGTCCACACCGCCTCCCGAGTGTTCCGACCCCCCCCCCCCACCGTCCGGCGGCTGTCCACACCGCCTCCCGAGTGTTCCGACCCCGCCCCCCCCCCACTCCCTACCGTCCGGCGGCTGTCGACACCGCCTCCCAAGTGTTCCGACCCCGCCCCCCCTCCCTACCGTCCGGCGGCTGTCGACACCGCCTCCCAAGTGTTCCGACCCCCCACCGTCCGGCGGCTGTCCACACCGCCTGCCGAGTGTTCCGACCCCTACCGTCCGGCGGCTGTCCACACCGCCTGCCGGGTGTTCCGACCCCTACCGTCCGGCGGCTGTCCACATCGCCTGCCGAGTGTTCCGACCCCTACCGTCCGGCGGCTTCGTCACACCGCCTGCCGAGTGTTCCGACCCCTACCGTCCGGCGGCTGTCCACACCGCCTGCCGAGTGTTCCGACCCCTACCGTCCGGCGGCTGTCCACACCGCCTGCCGGGTGTTCCGACCCCTACCGTCCGGCGGCTGTCCACACCGCCTGCCGAGTGTTCCGACCCCTACCGTCCGGCGGCTGTCCACACCGCCTGCCGAGTGTTCCGACCCCTACCGTCCGGCGGCTGTCCACACCGCCTGCCGAGTGTTCCGACCCCTACCGTCCGGCGGCTGTCCACACCGCCTGCCGGGTGTTCCGACCCCTACCGTCCGGCGGCTGTCCACACCGCCTGCCGAGTGTTCCGACCCCTACCGTCCGGCGGCTGTCCACACCGCCTGCCGAGTGTTCCGACCCCTACCGTCCGGCGGCTGTCCACACCGCCTGCCGAGTGTTCCGACCCATACCGTCCGGCGGCTGTCCACACCGCCTGCAGTGTTCCGACCCCCCTACCGTCCGGCGGCTGTCCACACCGCCTGCCGAGTGTTCCGACCCCTACCGTCCGGCGGCTGTCCACACCGCCTGCCGGGTGTTCCGACCCCTACCGTCCGGCGGCTGTCCACACCGCCTGCCGAGTGTTCCGACCCCTACCGTCCGGCGGCTGTCCACACCGCCTGCCGGGTGTTCCGACCCATACCGTCCGGCGGCTGTCCACACCGCCTGCCGAGTGTTCCGACCCCTACCGTCCGGCGGCTCCACAGCCTCCACGCCTGCCGAGTGTTCCGACCCCTACCGTCCGGCGGCTGTCCACACCGCCTGCCGGGTGTTCCGACCCCCCTACCGTCCGGCGGCTGTCCACACCGCCCCGCTGCCGAGCGTCCGCCCTACCGTTCCGGCGGCTGTCCACACCGCCTGCCGAGTGTTCCGACCCCTACCGTCCGGCGGCTGTCCACACCGCCTGCCGAGTGTTCCGACCCCTACCGTCCGGCGGCTGTCCACACCGCCTGCAGTGTTCCGACCCCCCACACCCTACCGTCCGGCGGCTGTCCACACCGCCTGCCGGGTGTTCCGACCCCTACCGTCCGGCGGCTGTCCACACCGCCTGCCGGGTGTTCCGACCCCTACCGTCCGGCGGCTGTCCACACCGCCTGCCGAGTGTTCCGACCCCTACCGTCCGGCGGCTGTCCACACCGCCTGCCGGGTGTTCCGACCGTCGCGGCTGTCCACACCCCCTCCCGGGGTTCCCCTACCGTCCGGCGGCTGTCCACACCGCCTGCCGAGTGTTCCGACCCCTACCGTCCGGCGGCTGTCCACACCGCCTGCAGTGTTCCGACCCCCACACCCTACCGTCCGGCGGCTGTCCACACCGCCTGCCGGGTGTTCCGACCCCTACCGTCCGGCGGCTGTCCACACCGCCTGCCGGGTGTTCCGACCCCTACCGTCCGGCGGCTGTCCACACCGCCTGCCGGGTGTTCCGGTCACAGCCTGTGAGTTCCCTACCGTCCGGCGGCTGTCCACACCGCCTGCCGAGTGTTCCGACCCCTACCGTCCGGCGGCTGTCCACACCGCCTGCCGGAGTGTTCCGACACCGGCACCGGCCCACGTCCGGCGGCGGCGACACGCGCCCAACACACTGCAGCTCGTGTGGCGGCTGTCGCCAGGTGTGCTGTCGCTGTTCGCGGCGCGGGCCGGCGCGCGCCGCGTGTACGCCGTCGAGGCGTCCGGTCTGCACGAGCTGGCGCGACGCACGGCGGCGCAGAACGGGCTGGCGGACCGCGTGCAGGTGGTGGTCGGCCGCGTGGAGGACGTCCAGCTGGACGTCAAGGTGGACGTGATCATCTCCGAGTGGATGGGCTTCTACCTGCTGCACGAGTCGATGCTCGACTCGGTCATCGTCGGCAGGGACAGGTTAGTGGCGTAGGTCGTCGTCGGAGTGGGAGGGGCGGGGGGGGGGGGGTTGGACATCGTCGGAAGGGACGAGTTAGTGGGCTGGGCTCCCACCGGAAGGGACGGATAGGCGGAGTCGGTTGTCGCGGGAGAGATTGGTTAGTGGGGTCGTTGATGGTCGGCAGGGGGATTAGTAGGGTCGGTCATCGCCGGGAGGGACGGGCCAGTGAGTTCAGCAACCGCCATGGAATCGGCAATCGTTGGAAGAGACTGGCGTACGGGCTCGGTTGTGGGAGGGTGTCGGTGGTTGTGGAAGGTGTCGGCGGTTGTGAAGGGTGTCAGTGGTTGTGGAGGGTGTCGGCGGTGGGAGGGTGTCGGTGGTTGTGGAGGGTGTCGGTGGTTGTGGAGGGTGTTGGCGGTTGTGGAGGGTGTTGGCGGTGAGAGGGTGTCGGTGGTTGTGGAGGGTGTCGGCGGTTGTGGAGGGTGTTGGCGGTGGGAGGGTGTCGGTGGTTGTGGAGGGTGTCGGCGGCTGTAAACAGTGTCGGCGGTGGGAGGATGTCGGCGGTTGTGGAGGGTGTCGGTGGTTGTGGAGGGTGTCGGCGGTGGGAGGGTGTCGGTGGTTGTGGAGGGTGTCGGTGGTTGTGGAGGGTGTTGGCGGTGGGAGGGTGTCGGTGGTTGTGGAGGGTGTCGGTGGTTGTGGAGGGTGTCGGTGGTTGTGGAGGGTGTCGGCGGTTGTGGAGGGTGTCGGTGGTTGTGGAGGGTGTTGGCGGTGGGAGGGTGTCGGCGGTTGTGGAGGGTGTCGGTGGCTGTGGAGGGTGTCGGCGGTTGTGGAGGGTCAGCTGGATGGTTGCGACAGGGCAAGGCTGAGACAGGAGAAGGACGTCGGTTTATTTTGCAGACGCATACAACTGCTTTGCCATGCGGCGTCACGTCTGCCTCGTGTCGGATGGCGGCGAGGGGGCACAGTCCGCGCCCAGCGAGCCGCGAACCCGCCACCTTACCGTTACTGGACGGCCGAACTGACCGACACACCATCGGCGCCGCAGCGACTGAGACAGAGCAGCGGGTTGTGTTGGGCCAGAGCAGCGGCGTTGGCTGGTCCCGGGAAGCGAGGCTGACCACGGCAGGTCGTTGGGCCAGAGCAGCGGCGTTGGCTGGTCCCGGGAAGCGAGGCTGACCACGGCAGGTCGTTGGGCCAGAGCAGCGGCGTTGGCTGGTCCCGGGAAGCGAGGCTGACCACGGCAGGTCGTTGGGCCAGAGCAGCGGCGTTGGCTGGTCCCGGGAGGCGAGGCTGACCACGGCAGGTCGTTGGCTGGTCCCGGGAAGCCAGGCTGACCACGGCAGGTCGTTGGGCCAGAGCAGCGGCGTTGGCTGGTCCCGGGAAGCGAGGCTGACCACGGCAGGTCGTTGGGCCAGAGCAGCGGCGTTGGCTGGTCCCGGGAAGCGAGGCTGACCACGGCAGGTCGTTGGGCCAGAGCAGCGGCGTTGGCTGGTCCCGGGAGGCGAGGCTGACCACGGCAGGTCGTTGGGCCAGAGCAGCGGCGTTGGCTGGTCCCGGGAAGCGAGGCTGACCACGGCAGGTCGTTGGGCCAGAGCAGCGGCGTTGGCTGGTCCCGGGAGGCGAGGCTGACCACGGCAGGTCGTTGGGCCAGAGCAGCGGCGTTGGCTGGTCCCGGGAAGCGAGGCTGACCACGGCAGGTCGTTGGGCCAGAGCAGCGGCGTTGGCTGGTCCCGGGAGGCGAGGCTGACCACGGCAGGTCGTTGGGCCAGAGCAGCGGCGTTGGCTGGTCCCGGGAAGCGAGGCTGACCACGGCAGGTCGTTGGGCCAGAGCAGCGGCGTTGGCTGGTCCCGGGAAGCGAGGCTGACCACGGCAGGTCGTTGGCTGGTCCCGGGAAGCGAGGCTGACCACGGCAGGTCGTTGGGCCAGAGCAGCGGCGTTGGCTGGTCCCGGGAGGCGAGGCTGACCACGGCAGGTCGTTGGGCCAGAGCAGCGGCGTTGGCTGGTCCCGGGAAGCGAGGCTGACCACGGCAGGTCGTTGGGCCAGAGCAGCGGCGTTGGCTGGTCCCGGGAAGCGAGGCTGACCACGGCAGGTCGTTGCGTCCCCAGGTACGGGCTAATCGGCGCAGCGGCGCCGACCAAGGGAATTCTCAGCGATTGCAGCCAGCAACTATAAGTGCTCGCCTCGCATCAATCCTTTAGAGACTTGAGCAGAGCGATGAACCGGGAGAAGAGCCGCATTCAAACTTGGTGTTCGTCTTAGTGCAGTTGGTTACCGAATTATGTTCTATTATAACTTTACTATGGCTGTTCATTGGGAACGTAGGCTGTCCCGCTTCACGGCAGTTATTTGGCAGGGAATAAATAATTATTTTCCTGGATATTTTTGGCTGCAGGTGTGATAAAATACCTTCTTTTGTACTATCCTTCAGCTGCACTTTTCAACTATTCGTCTATTTCGCAGGTACGTACCGACTTGGGAAGTGGTGACACATACATACTTTACTATACAAGACGTATAGGACGTATGGGATTGAGACATCAGAAATGGATCTTTCTTAGAGCAGCTAGAGAGACCCGAAAAATAATGCAGAATCAGCAAAATACCACACAAGTAGTGCATTTACTAAACGATATATTGCAACCCATTATTTGCAGGGAATACAGTACCGTTTCACAGTTAGGCGCTTCGTGACGGTCTACCAGGTTGACATGGGCCAGTGTCCAAGGACAGGAATTCGCATTTGCCGTCGTCAGGTGACCATTTTCCCTGCAGCCATGCCGAGCAGTTCAGTGAGCAGGCTACTACTGGACTCCTGTCGAAATGAAACGATTGATCGCTATGCATTTCGGACTTCGCCAACACAGAATGAGCTGGAGAGGCAGGAAGAAGCTCAGTCGCAAAGGGTGTAGTGAAAGGGGAGGAGAGGTTTGTGTCGGTGAAGCATTCTTTCGTCCTAAAATAATGATAGATTTTCCAACTTTTACACTTGCTTGCTTAATTCTGATTGATTGGCAAATCGATTAATTACTTGACTGAATTTCGCCTGTTTCATTGAGTAGGCCAAGTTGTAGGGATGTCATCATATGTAGTATGGATATATTGTTATTATTGTATATGTTGTGCACTAATTGGCAATACAAATATTCATATTTCTGTGCAGCTAAAATATTTTTCCAACCGGATACCATCCCACGTATGTTGCAATCTTTGAGGCTTTCAAATTATATTGCTTCCGCACGAAATGCAACCAGCGCATCCGTCATTTTCTGAGTAAACCACTTAATTATTCGAAGATGAAGCAGCATTTAATGTCGTGTTTTGTATGTTGGATTTGAACATGGGCAGCCTAAATAACGTCCCATGGGGCCAGTGGAATACACTTTCCAGGACCCAGATCACTCTGGAATTTTCTGCCCACACGAAGTCGATCGTGTGAAGTTCAGTGCGACCGGCATTCCGAGAATTTATATTGGACCAAAGCTGAACCGACTTGAATGCCATACTACTGAGAACTGTCGGCAACAATGAACAACTAATTTGCACGAACCGTGATCGTATACCATATCAAATAGAATGTATGCATCAACGGTGAGTGTGTGTATGTGTGTGTGCATGCATATGAGTATTGAACTACTCACCTGTCGCTACTCTTCGCCCGCGACCAATCGGCGTGAGAGATTGGCGACGCTATATGACTCAACGGTCGACGTGTCGTAAAACCAATAACCAACCAGTATTGAACTACTTCCTATGCTTTTGTATCCTACCCGGTTTGGTCTCCTGGTAAAGAGCATGTGTTGTCGCCAGTGCACTGCATTATGCCACTGCAGTGGTCTAATGCTTTTATCTCCTGCACCAATAAGATGCTGGTCTCACAATCGAAAGGTTGTGGGTTCGAGTCTCACCTGTCGCTACTCTTCGCCCGCGACCAATCGGCGTGAGAGATTGGCGACGCTACATGACTCAACGGTTTACGTGTCGTAAAACCAATAACTAACCAACTAACTAACTCCTGCACCAATATCACTTATTAGGAAAAGGTCAGTGCGTTGCACTTATCAATGTACTAAGTCACCGTCGAACAGAGCAACCAACGATCAACTGGACGTTGCGTGAGAATTCATACATATATAGAATGATATGACCATTGCAGTCGATGCGCCCTTTAAACCCAAAGCATACATCTATGGAGCATCTATTAGCTCGGGTGTCATTATACGGGTAGAAATATGTTTGCATGCAAGGCAATAACGAATATTATTTTCCGCATGTAATAATGTAACAAAAGCGTAGGGTGACCGTGATATGTGGTATTACATGCAAGACTCGGAGCGAGCGAGCGAGAGCGGCTAAAGACTATAATAATTCTGCTGAAAGGTAAGGAAGCGCTACAAACAAAAAGTTATTCCGACACGATCAATAACATGCTCTTTTATTATGAGCAGCTTTCAATCACAAATCCTTCATATTTTTAGGGACAATTTGTTTCATTTTGCAGTAGTATCACACATTTTTCATCACGCGGCTATACCCAGGGGTAAAAAAACCCACAAAGTCACAAAGTCCACTTTGGAGAAGATATGGAGGAAGCCCACGAAAATGGAGAATTCAATGCGCGAGAGCATAGCTGATACGAGACAACTTCAAAGTAGAACTGGCAACGCCTCAGTCCTTATTTGTCCGTCACAAAGCTTTTTATAACGCATCAGTTCCATTCGGATTACGTGTTAGCAAAAGTGGCAGCTCAACCAGTCCCATCACTACTCGCATGCACAAAGTGAGTTATCCACGGTGGAGAAGTGTTCTCCAAAAGGGAAACTCAGAAACTAAAGATAATCGATGTTAGAATGTTTTTTGCTGGTTGTTGAAAAAATAAATCATAAGTAAAACAATTGTTTTTTTTTTACTTTTGCAAAAAAAGAAGAAGACATGAGCGATTTTTTCTGATAGGGCGACTCTTCTCCACTATTTAAGAATCGACCTTCGTACAATTTCATGAATGAATGCAAGGCTCACAGTTATGCGAATTTCCGAAAAAAAAACTCGAGATCTGGAGGTACTGGCTTGGCAGCGCCAGACCGGGCCCCACTTGGCTGAAACCGGGCCCCCCCTTTGAGTGCGGACCCTTCCAAAATTTCTAGGGAGGGGGTCAACTGACCCCTTTGAACCCCCCCTGCCTGTGTCACTGTCTCAAACTGCGATTGGTTACCTGCACGCTTCTGTAAGTTTGTTTGTTTGACCTAGCTGTGAGATGGGAAATATATATTTTTAAAAAACACCATTCATCAAAGAGCATTGTTTTATTTCACTGAAAGTTACAAGTGAAAGTAACATTTCCCTGTTCTTAAAGCGTGTTCTGAATGCGGTTTTAGAAGTCGTTACGATCAAGCCTCCTGTGGTGCTTGTGCAAGACCCACTTCCTACACAATCGGTGTTCTTATGTTTTCAGTTGTAAGCAGCAAGCACCACAGCAATGCCAATTCTCCCGAAGATCATGAATGTATCATATATGCTTGGACATATCGAAAGGAAATCCACGGCGAATGGGTAGTCCTCGCAATGACCCGCTGACATATGGCATTGCGAAAATTCGGTGATATTTTCCGAGTGCAAATTTTTAGCGGGCATCGTTTTTTGTGTGGTAAATTGTTGAAATGGACAACTTTTGGTCCTGGAATTCGGTCGTGTGAACCGATGCAAAAGAGTTTGGGTTGCTTATTGGCCTTTTGGGCAACATATTTGAAATGGAGAAATATCGGATACTGATGTTGTTACTTTGGAGAAGGTTCTGCATATTTTTGACCCCTGACTATACCCTTCCAATAAACACTCAGGCAGACCATGCCATCTTTATACATTACTAAACGGTGCTGGGAAGGGAATTTGTTGTCGAATTCGGAAGAAGGCATACTGCACGAGACCGAACGGCGAGTACAATAGTTTGTATCGATAGTGTTTAGAATGAAACGGCAAAATTCAGTCTCCAGCACAAGCTTGGTAAGATGTTTCTCATACCCTCGTTTGTTTACCTTCAATTGATGGCGACTTAGCACTGCACTGCTTTTGGCTTTTAATTAAAAAGTCACAACATGAGCCTCTCCTCCCCTTTCGCTACACCATTTGCAACCGAGCTCCTTCTAGCCTTTCCAGCTGATTCTGTGCTGCCGAAGTCTGTAATCCATAGCGATCAATTGTTTATTGTCGACTGAAGTCCTGTGGTAGCCTGCTCACTTAGCTGCCAATGTTATGTGTCCGACTGTGGCATGCAAGGCAGGAACAGCATAGACCCGTGTCTCTCACTTCATGGCTGCATTGTAAATGGTCACGTGACGACCGCAAATGCGAGTTCCTATCCTTGGACACTGGCCCGTGGTCAACTTGGTAGACAGTCACGTAACGCCTGACTGTGAAGCGGCACAGCCTACTTTCCTAGTCACTAGCCATGATAAATATATACCGGAACATAATTCGATAACAGACTGTACTGCGGAAGCTGAGCTTAACTCTGCTTCCTATTTGCTCGTTTGGTTTCTTAATATTCTTCATCAAAGCACCCCAGATTCGTTGTGACACGATTCGAGCTTAACTTCTCTTAAAGTCGTCCGATGTTCCAGTTTATCAAGGACCTTCGGCCTCAGATTGGGTATGTTTGCATGCACTCGGGTTGTAACGTGACCACTTAACTTCTCGCCTTGTTAAACTGACGAAATGGTCCATTTCCCCTGGGTTAGAGCGGTTTATGTAAGCTGGCGTGGCGTGCGGAGGTTTGAATGTGATATAATGACGCTTGGGTCTCCGACTGTCGTGTGTGGTTCTGCGGGCAGTCTCCGACTGTCGTGTGTGGCTCTGCGGGCAGTCTCCGACTGTCGTGTGTGGTTCTGCGGGCAGTCTCCGACTGTCGTGTGTGGTTCTGTGGGCAGTCTCCGACTGTCGTGTGTGGTTCTGCGGGGCCAGTCTCCGACGTCTGTGGTGACTGTCGTGTGTGGCTCTGCGGGCAGTCTCCGACTGTCGTGTGTGGTTCTGCGGGCAGTCTCCGACTGTCGTGTGTGGTTCTGCGGCCAGTCTCCGACTGTCGTGTGTGGCTCTGCGGGCAGTCTCCGACTGTCGTGTGTGGCTCTGCGGGCAGTCTCTGACTGTCGTGTGTGGCTCTGCGGGCAGTCTCTGAGACTCTCTTGTCAGAGACAGTCAGACCAGACATCCTACCTAACCTAACTCAAAAGGGATTTGAGAACACTGCCTGACTGTCGTGTGTGGTGCTGTGCGCGGTCCCTAACTGTCGTGTGTGTCTTGCTGTGAGTGATCCCTGACTGTCGTATGTGCTGTTGTGGTGGTCCCTAACTGTCGTGTGTGGTGCTGTGGGCGGTCCCTAGACCCTAACTGTCGTGTGTGGTACTGTGGGCGGTCCCTAGCTGTTGTATGTGGTACTGTGGGTGGTCCCTAACTGTCGTGTGTGGTGTTGGGAGTGGTCCCTAACTGTCGTGTGTGCTGTTGTGGATGGTCCCTAACTGTCGTGTGTGGTGTTGTGGGTGGTCCTTGACTGTCGTGTGTGGTGTTGTGGGCGGTCCCTGACTGTCGTGTGTGGTGTTGTGGGCGGTCTCTGACTGTCGTGTGTGGTGTTGTGGGTGGTCCCTGACTGTCGTGTGTGGTGTTGTGGGTGGTCCCTGACTGTCGTATGTGGTGTTGTGGGCGGTCTCTGACTGTCGTGTGTGGTGTTGTGGGCGGTCTCTGACTGTCGTGTGTGGTGCTGTGGGCGGTCTATGCCTGTCGTGTGTGGTGGTGTGAGTGATCTCTGACTGTCGTGTGTGGTGCTGTGGGCGGTCTCTGACTGTCGTGTGTGGTGCTGTGAGCGGTCTCTGACTATCGTGTGTGTTGCTGTGAGTGGTCCCTGGCTGTCGTGTGTGGTGCTGTGAGTGGTCCCTGGCTGTCGTGTGTGGTGCTGTGAGTGGTCCCTGGCTGTCGTGTGTGGTGGTGTGAGTGATCTCTGACTGTCGTGTGTGGTGCTGTGGGCGGTCTCTGACTGTCGTGTGTGGTGCTGTGAGCGTGACTATCGTGTGTGTTGCTGTGAGTGGTCCCTGATTGTCGTGTGTGGTGCTGTGAGTGGTCCCTGATTGTCGTGTGTGGTGCTGTGAGTGGTCCCTGGCTGTCGTGTGTGGTGCCGTGGGTAATCAATCCAAGCTGTTGCCGACGCTGTCTGACTACCTCTGCGTCCAGCTATCACGAGCGGTGCTCGCCAGGTTCCTGAAGGAGGACGGCCTCATGTTCCCGGACGTGGCCCGGCTGTACGCCTGTCCGTCCACCCTGGAGGCGTTCCACTGTGACCAGCTGCTGTGCTGGAGTCGGCCGTACGGGCTGGACATGACGCCCGTGGCAGACGCAGCGCGTCGCAGCATGCAGCAGGCGCCGCAGGTCAGTCTGCCTCCGCACGTGACGTGACGTCACGTCGACCCGTCACGCGGCGGTGACGCGGCGCGTCAGAGCGCGGCTCACTGTGCTCGGCTGGTGGCCGCTGTTTACCCTGCCGTGAACGGCCATTGATCGTGAGGGGCTGCTCGGCAGCAGGCGCCGCAGGTCAGTCTGCCTCCGCACGTGACGTGACGTCACGTCGACCCGTCACGCGGCGGTGACGCGTCGCGTCAGAGCGCGGCTCACTGTGCTCGGCTGGTGGCCGCTGTTTACCCTGCCGTGAACGGCCATTGATCGTGAGGGGCTGCTCGGCAGCTGGCGGCGCAGCACTGCCGCCGGACACTCGTGCCGGAGCGCCACCAGGGCGCACTTCACTGTCACGACGGCTGTCAGTCTCGCGTGTTTGCAATGGTGAGCCCGCGGATCGGTTCGGGAATCCGGATATAATGTGACGACTGTGAGTCATCAGCGCGCGATGTATTGTTTGTTTGAGTGCTGAGGAGCAGGTGCACAGCCACACTCGGCTGCTAATGTTATGACTGATTGAGCCCCATGTCGGATGGCTGATTAATTTGCCTGGCTAATTACCTTGCGCCCGAGACTGGGCTGATCGATGGGATTGTAGGCGGACAATGGCTGGTGCCAAAGCTCAATCAGCTGCTGTTCGAAACTATTGTGACACTGTGATCAGCATTAATGTATGTTGTATGGTGCACTGACTGAAGGTTAAAGCATGCCGTGTGGACCAAATGACAAAATAAATGGACCTAAAAGAATAACTAAAAGTGAAATTGGAAGAGACTTTGAAAATGAAAAAAGTGGAAGAGACTTTAAAAGACAAAAAGTCGAAGTGGAATACGTAGCAAATGCCACGAATGCTAGCAAGTACTTCGTCCCCTTGAATCCTCGAGAGTGTTTCCCTTGCAATTGTGTTCGCTTAGCTTGTTCATTATAAGCTTTCCATATTGTTTCATCACACAAGAGACTTTGAAGCTGTGTGTCCACTTTGGAACTTGGGAGACTTCGAAAGTCCATAGCTGTGCTGTGTGTCGAGCTTTGACTGATGGCTTTTGTTTGTTGAACTTGTTCTCCCGTGACTTTTTATTTAACATTGTCCTTCTGACTGTTGTGCATTTGTTTTTGATTCGTTTGGCTTTGTATCCGTCTGATTCTTATCCCTGTTGTCTTTTTGCTGTTTGATTCTTTTGGCCTTTTGAATGTATTCCTCTTCACCCTTATCCAGTGGTGGGCACGGTTCCGCTAATCCGCTAACCGCTAATTAGCGAAGCTAATTTTTTCGTTGGCGGATTAGCGTTTCAGGTAGCTTTGAAAACCGTTAGCGGACCAATTAGCTTCCGCTTAAGCTGTGAATTCCGCTAAGTTTCGTTGTGCTAACTTTAAGTCCGCTAACATTACTTTTCGTAGGCAAATTAAATCGTTCCGCTTCGAAGCGGCCAACGCGATCGTCTCTGGCGGCCGGCAGGCGCGACACGGCGGGTGGTGAGCGACGAGCGACGAGCGTGTTTGTTCCTGTCTGCTGTGAGCGTGTCTGCAACAGTCAGTCTGGCACGCTATTGGCTGAATACGTGTAAACACAAGACGTGCTTGGTCGACGCCGCAGCAGCTGAGCAGTATTGTGGACATAATAATACAGTTCAGTTAACTTACGACATGACAGTCTTTCACGTGGCAGCGCAGACTACCTGCCTATCGGTGGGTCACTGTATGGAGCACGTAGGCGCCTGTGATACCGTGGACGATTCTGAGCGGTGTCGAGGCCGCCGAGGCACTCAGCGCGTCTTATTCACGTTTTTGGTCAACAACAGCGAGCCACATCGCCATAAATCCCCGGAGGGACCACGGACGGATCTGGCGCGCTTCGCTCCGTCTTCAGGAAGCAACAGCTTCCGCTGTTCAGAGCGGCAGGCCAGGATCGATGCTGACAAGGAATGTGTACAATAGCGGAATAGCCCTGCATTGCACGCCATTAGCTTGGTACTGTACCGGAGCCCTTATTGCACGCCATTGTCTTAGCACACTGTGCCGGAGCTTTTATTGGAGCTTGGTACTGTACCGGAGCTTTTATTGCACGCCAAATGTCGCAGCCAATAATCGTCCAAATATATCTTAAGCACGACAAATGCTCCGGGTATCTCCGTGAATGAACAGACAATTAAAAAGTAACTGAGTCAACGCAATACCCCCACAGCATTCGTCGCGTTCCGGAACAATAGCAGAAACAAAATGAGTTCTGGAAACAATGGCACCGAAAGTGAGGGCCAGGCTTTGTATACATCGTCTATCTCGCATGCTACATATATTGCCTAATAAGCCTGCTTCTACTGACATATATACCCTATTTTTGTACTTGTCTATCCTCTTTCTGCTGGATGTACTGCCTTAGGCCCCATTGTAATATGGTGGCGATTTATGTGGCCACTGTGATTGGACCTCATAGACCTAACATACGCGCGGTCCGAACAATGCACGCTGCGATTAAGCATCTCAAATATTGGGATTGGCACCTGCACAGCCAGTGCTCATAATGGGCGGACGACTTGGCTATTTATGTCACCACGATATTCTGCAGTTCAGTGTAACTGTCAGATGCGTGCTATGGCCCAATAACTAACCAGTGTAAAGGTCATCTCCAATATGTGTTTCATGCCGACCATTTTCAGGTCTGTATGATAGGGCGAACGTTACGGAATAGCAGATCTGCTTTTGTGCTTTCTCATCGCGTAATACATTTTAGCGTGTTTAGCGCACGGGCTTGTCTGTATCGGTTTGTCTGAGTTGTGCAGGGCTCTGCGTGGAATTAGTTACGTTGACGTGGACGAATAATTCGGCTGCGTGTTTTGAGTCGCCATCTGAGTGTACGTCGACCTGACACAAGATTCCCGCATGTGTGTGTGTGCGTGTGCTGGTTGCTTGGTTTGATTTTGATGCATTAACACATCGCTTAGGAACTTAGATTGCAGCAGTGACTAAGAAGAAAGTAAGCTGAACGTTTCTTCAGTCTGCAGCCTGAGTGTATGTATTGGTTCCCGTGCGGCAGTGACTGCGCGTAATTGCGTCACTGTGAATTGATCCGCATCCTGTCCGTAAACACGAGCATACAGCAGTGCCTACGCCACAGGACCCATCACTCGTTTGTTATGTAACCATTCGAAGTTATTCACGCACTACTGCTGAAGGCGGCCAATTCCATTATGCCCTTACACTGTACCAGCAGCAGGGAGTCATTCTCTGAACAGCCACATCCACTCATCCGGCCTCACCCCAAGCCCCAGTCTAGTTATTTTTCAACTCTGCATTGTTTTCTTCATTCGCATTCCACCGTCCCGAAATGGTCGGGGCAGATCGAAAAGAATACAATCTGATAATGAACCCAGCATGTGCGTGCCCTGTCATATCAATGCGAAACAATGTGAACTTGATTTTTAACAGAATGGTGTACGTTGCATATTTAACATTTGCCGATATGCAGAAGTATCCTTTTTTGTATTGGGTTTCTTGTTGTATCCGACAATGGATACATTTGCCTTGAATTCGAATACGTTTTAGTCGTGCCAAGTCACTGAGGTCACTGATCTACCAAGACGTCCAAAATAATAGAATCGAATTATGGGCCACTTAATGGATGTATGACTCTTATCTTACTCAGAATGACGCAAAAGGTTGACCTGGCACATCAGTTTAAAGAACGGTACGATGCCCGAATACAAAAGTGTTTGCGATATTTTTTGCAATTGTCCTTTCCCTCCCTTCCTTCTCTTCACTCCTCAGAAGCGATTTTCCCAACTAAATGGATCCGGGCTGCCTTCCGTATGCTGACTATGTACAATTGTGTTATGTTTGCTCTCCCAGCCAGGGGTGCGGGAACCAGGGGGGGGTCACAAGTGACAGCGTCCTCCGTCTCCTAGCGTTAGATGAGCTTAGCGTTACGTCTAAGGGTGTTGCATGGAAGCAATCGATTTCAAAATGGGCTGCTCACTCTCTCCGCCTTTGAAACATTTCCCGTGTCTCTGTTCCCAGTTGACTGATGCTTGTTTACAGCATGATGCTAATGGTCAGCAAGCACTGCTCGTCGGACGCTGATTAGCGCCAGCGCTGCTCGAACGCAAATTGTCCACCATTACACCGCGGCTCGGGTCCGCTCAGCTTGAGCGTTGCTCAAGACGAATATTTAGCAGCACTGCCAATGAATTGTCGACCGCTTTGTTATCCTTCACCCGAAGCTAACACATGATGCTGTCTCTGCCGTCACCAAGCAACAAGATATCTGGTATCCTCATTATATTCCTACAGGTCGGTCGTGCAGCCAGTAGCCAGTTGTATGCGGTGTAAACAACGTTCTTCGTGAATGCAAGTGTGTGCATTTGCATGCTGGTAATATACACGATACCAGCCAGCCAACATGAGTTGACTGCGTGGTGTGGGGCGGCTATCTTCACATCAATTTTGAGCTGGATGTCCATATGGACAAGTTGCGCACGATGAGATTTGCCAGTAGCGTAATAAATTACTTCATAATGCTGATGCGAAAATAATGGAAGCAAGATGTAAGCCAGGAATTTATTGAGCATCGTTCAGCACAAGTTTTCTCAAACCGGAGAACGTCGTTGTATGATATGAGCGCATCATTTCCCGCCACGGAATGTCTGGCCAGTCGGCGACAGTGGGGAAGTAGTCGGGTCAACTTGACACTGCCGGTCCACGTTGCTGATGCACAAACCAGCCGCCGTCGGCGGTGACGTTCAATGTCAGACGGTGGGCGTTTGTCGTGACTTTGAGAGGCTGGTGTGAGTGTATTCCCGCGGTAAGATTGCAGCGCGCGGTGACCGGTCAGGTGTGAGATTTCTCGTCATGTGGAAAACCCGAAAACGGCTTCGCTCCTCGGTATCAGAGCCATACATTTACACACAGCTGTACACATATTCTTCGGTACATTGACAGGGTGAAGTAGCATTGGCTGCGGAGAGAAGGTGTACGGAGGTGGTAGTGGCTACTGTATGGTAGTGTTAGGTGCGGTTTTTGTAGATATACGTCACGTGACTGACCCAACATTCGCGACAGCGCCTTGCGAACATGCTGACGGCACCGGGCCAGATCGGTTCGCCTCCAAACAGTTGGTCTACTTTCATTATCTCACTTGAACACTGCATTCTGCACTTGGGAGCACTGCACTGCGTTGCATTTCTTCGCCAACTTTTTCATAGCAACGCAGGTGTTCAGTCTAGGCAGCACGTCAGGAAGGTCTGCCTTTTCCGCGCATGCACACCGGTAATTATTATCTGACAACAGAGCGCGTTGGTCCGGTAATTACTGGAACTTGTCGTGTATTGGAGTATTAGTGCAATAACCCCCAATTGTCTGCTGGTGTGTTGCAAGCGGGCGCTTTGATTTCCAGTGTACCCGCGTACGGGGAGCGTGCTACGTCCGTACGGGGAGCGTGCTACGTCCGTACGGGGAGCATGCTACGTCCGTACGGGGAGCGTGCTGCGTCCGTACGGGGAGCGTGCTACGTCCGTACGGGGAGCATGCTACGTCCGTACGGGGAGCGTGCTACGTCCGTACGGGGAGCGTGCTACGTCCGTACGGGGAGCGTGCTACGTCCGTACGGGGAGCATGCTACGTCCGTACGGGGAGCGTGCTACGTCCGTACGGGGAGCATGCTACGTCCGTACGGGGAGCGTGCTACGTCCGTACGGGGAGCGTGCTGGTCCGTACGGGGAGCATTACGTCCGTACGGGGAGCATGCTACGTCCGTACGGGGAGCGTGCTACGTCCGTACGGGGAGCATGCTACGTCCGTACGGGGAGCGTGCTACGTCCGTACGGGGAGCGTGCTACGTCCGTACGGTCATGTCATTTGTCCTGACACGAATTAAGGTTTAATTAAGGTTATTAAGGTTATGAGCGGCGGCGATTTATCCGGCTTTGTTGCGTATAAGTCACTGTGTGGGTTTTACCGATAATTTTCCCGTTTTTTTTTACCTGCGTGACCTACCTGTCCGCGTCCAACGACTGCGGGATTGTTCACCACCACGCCTCCGCACACGGCGACCGTGGGCTGGGCCGGCACCACGCCTCCGCACACGTCGACCGTGGGCTGGGGGCCGGCCCTCCATTCCAATCGCGCGCGCCATCCCGCGGGACGGGCCGATGGCGCCAATTACCGTGCCGGCGGCGGTGGTCGTGTGTCAGCGGCTGCTCTGCCGACCTGACGCCGCTCGCTGTCCGGCAGGTGGTGGACACACAGCCGGAGGAGCTGCTGGCCGCGCCCGAGCTGGTGCACGAGCTGCATCTGCGCCGGGTGTCGACTGACCTGACGCCGCTCGCTGTCCGGCAGGTGGTGGACACACAGCCGGAGGAGCTGCTGGCCGCGCCCGAGCTGGTGCACGTCAGCGGCTGCTCGGCCGACCTGACGCCGCTCGCTGTCCGGCAGGTGGTGGACACACAGCCGGAGGAGCTGCTGGCCGCGCCCGAGCTGGTGCACGAGCTGCATCTGCGCCGGGTGTCGACTGACCTGACGCCGCTCGCTGTCCGGCAGGTGGTGGACACACAGCCGGAGGAGCTGCTGGCCGCACCCGAGCTGGTGCACGAGCTGCATCTGCGCCGGGTGTTGACTGACCTGACGCCGCTCGCTGTCCGGCAGGTGGTGGACACACAGCCGGAGGAGCTGCTGGCCGCGCCCGAGCTGGTGCACGAGCTGCACCTGCGCTGGGTGTCGGCCGACCAGGTGGACGCGCTCGGCTGCCGACGGTTCGTGACGGTGAGCCGGGACGGCCGGTACCGCGGCCTGTGTCTGTGGTTCACGTGCTCGTTCCCGGCCGGCGGCCGGCTGGACACGTCGCCGTGGTCGGCCGCCACACACTGGCGCCAGACGGCCGTCGTTCTGCCGCGCGACTACCCGCTGCAGCGCGGCCAGGTGATCGGCTTCGAGGTGACGCTGACGCGCGACCGGCGCCGGCCGCGCTCCTACAAGATCGCCCTGGCCATGCTCGACGAGGACGAGGAGCACCCGGTGCCGTGCGGCTGCGCGCACGGAAAGTGCCGGCTGATCAAGGCGCTCATGGACAGGGACGATGCAGAGTTTGAAAGTGCATCTTGACTCTTGGGCTTGAGACGCTGTTGTGCTTGGAGCGTGCCAGATGTTGTTGCACGTTGATAATAAACAACGGGCGGTGGTTTTTAGAAGCACTGTTTTGCTCTACTCCTTGTGCTGAGTATCCAGTTGCAGTCTGATGTATACTTTGAGTGTCTGGTGCGACTTCAAATAGTCGTGGTGTGTGCTTTTCAGAGGGGAATGTGGACGGGCGTGGGCCCATGCTTCGTTCGGTCTCGTTTATCACAGGCTGATCCTTCTTCATAAACTACTGGTATCTCCGATTGGCACTGTAATGCGCGGGGTACCGAATTTTTTCACAGATTAACGCTGAAACTCTATTATCAAAGGTGGTCATTCCGGTAATTCTTAAAGCACAACATTTGGTTGACGCACCCTAAAGCCCCAATAATCATCATTTGGGAGCAGATAAAAGTGTAGGCAAGTTCGTTTCGACCCGCAGTGATAGTCTAGTGTTTGTCTCGCTCCGCGACAACTGGTTCGCAAATCCAATTGCCGTTACTTGCCCTTGTATTGACCGGGCTGAGTTTGAAACGATACGGCGACCACTTCAACAACAGTTTCTACAATCCAACAAAAGCCCAGGGAGATTATGCCTCCAAGTTTCCACACTGAAACGTGATGGACTACCGGACAACGTCTAACCGCGCGGTAGCGTCTCACCTCGCCGACCGTCCAGACCCGGCTGCCTGACCAAGGCTAGTCGCGCACCACTCGGCCACACTGACATGAGTGTCACAATGGTGACACGGCGTGTCATGGCGCAATGACACAGATTCTGCCGACCGGCCGTCGTCGCCGGTAGGGACGGAAACTGACTTGGCATAACACCTCCGGTCACAGCCGATAATCCCCCCCCCCCCCGACGAGGCACCACCTTTCCGTGGTGGGGGGGGATTGCGTGTCCCAATGATCCGGCGACCATCTTACCGGTGAGGAGTGAGACTAAGAGTGCCTCACTCGTCCTTCCATCCATACGCTCCCATTCCAATGCCCATCTCATCTCAACATCCATGTCCTTCACCTGGCCCTGCAACACCAACTCTCCCTATCATGAGCAGGTAGGACAACTTCCCCGGTCCTGCCCTCCAGCTTCGTTGTATCGGGGTAGTCGCGCCCCTTCGGCCCGTCCCCCGGGGTTGACGGAGTCCTGGAAGCTGAGGTCCCCCGTCGCACAGTGCTAGTTGTGACGGGGGACCAACACGGCTCTATGGTCCCAATATCCCGGAGGGGCGGGCGGGCCCGTAGGGCCCCATATGGGCCAAGCGACTTGTCGCCTCAGGCCGACGGTCTGGGCCCCGGCCCAGTGCCCGCTGGCCTGGCCGACAGGGGTCTGGGGGTGGGCGGCGCTGGATCCCGGTCGGGGTGGTGAGTCTCTCTCTTCCGGCTGGGTGATGCGTCGCCTGCCCCGTATAGCTCCTCGAGCGCCTGACGTCCTCCCGTCCGCGGGACTCAGGCGTCTCCCCGGTAGGGCCCCTTTGCGGTGGGGCGCTACGAGGAGCAGAAATAAACACACTTCATGGCAACTTCAAATACAAAAAAAAAACTCACCTTTCCCCTCTAGTAGGGTACAGACAAGCCAACCTACCACGAATTCGCGTATTACACGTGTAGGGCCTGGCCTGGAAGCTACTCTTCCTACGCCACGCATTCTTATACTGAAATCATTAGAACAAGGAAAAAGTCTTTCATCTCTTACCCCGTTCCAACGGAAAGAAGCGTGGGACAGGCTGGGGATCGTGCTCAGATGTGAAAAGCTTAGGGATGGTGGGCTAGAAGTGGAATTTAAAAATACTGAGGACGCAAGAAGCGCAACAGAACTAACGTACACTGTACGAAGCGAAACAAACAGACGAACAATCACGGTACCGATTGAAGTCCAACCCCACAACACCAAAAACTATTCAAAGGGGGTTATAAACTGTTACGACTTGAGAGATGTGTGATGCTGATATTATGGATGGCCTGGCAGAGTGGGGAGTAGTAGAGGTACGACGGATCACTATGAGAAAAGGCCAAGAAACACAAAGCACAAACAATTTCATTCTAACATTTCGAACAACTGATCTTCCAGAATTCGTTTACGTGGGATATGTCAGAGTGAAAGTTCGGGTGTTTGTTCCAAATCCAATGAGATGTTTTCGATGCTCCAGATTTGGACACACGTCGCAGCATTGCCGGAACCGCCAGACATGTGGACGATGTGGGTCATCGGAGCATGTGGGAGAGAAGTGTGAAGCCGAGAATGCAAAATGTTCAAACTGCGGTCCTGGTCAAACACCTCACGCAGCCTATGACCGTTCCTGCCCAATTTTTCTGAGAGAAAAAGATAGTCGCGATCAAATTTTCCAAAAAAGTTACATTTCGGGAGGCGCGTGAGTTGTATGAGGCAGCTCACCCAAGGATATCATGTGCAACAAAGGTAAAACCGAACTCCACAACTACACAACAGACTCGCAAGAAATCGCTGATAGGTCCCGAACACACACAGCCCGACATGGCATCTGAGCTCATAGCTCAGCTTATGACCCTGCTACGGTCTTTTGGGGTATCTCTGTCGTCGCCTGGAAGGCAAGGGCAGCGAACCCGACACGACGACGAGGCGACGGAGGTCCCACCCTCCACGAGTAGATCCACCGATCACCCATCCGATCCCCCTTCCGACTCAAACCTCGAGGGTGGGTTGTGGACTCTGGTCCAACGCTCCAAGAGGCCTCCTCGGTCCTTTCAACCCAATCCGAGCCCCTCTCCATTTACCTCATCACCTACCTCCAAGTCCCCACCTCCCACGTCCCAACCACGCTCCACCCTCCCCTCGTCTCCCACACGCCCCAGCACCACCCCTAAATCCATCCTCTCCACCTCCTCCCTACCCGAACCTTCTCCCCTTCCCGTGAGCCAGGCCTCACCCCCACCATCGTTTCCCACTTCCGCACCTACATCGCCACCTGGATACAGACAACGACCAGTCAAAATTCCCGATATCAGCTTGCATTACCAGGAAGCCGAGAGACGCGCCCGCGAGGAAAAACGAGCGCGGCTCGCTCAGATGGAGAGGGCTCGCGAGAAGAGCCGCCAGGGAGCTGAGAAAGCTCCACTACGGAGGCCGGCCACCCCATCGCCACGACGGCGAGTGGAGGGACCGGCTCCATCTGCAAATGAGATGGGCCCTCCCCCACCGCCACCCCGGCTGGGTCCCCAGAAGCGAAGCCTGCCACCATTGAGCTCTCTACCAGAGGAGGGGTCACCACGTTCCCGCCTAATGACTCAGTCCCTTGGGCTGAGTCGACAAGATGCCCACGGGATATATATATACCTCCGGATATGAAGCCAGGGACAGGGGAAACCTAACCCGGCCTCGTTTCCCCCTTTTTTAGCTCACAACTTTCACCTTTATATATCTGACGTATGAGTCTTATTCCCCAATGGAACTGCTTCCTGGTTTGAGAATGGTGCCCGTTAAAATGTTGATCTGTGATCATATGCGATATTTTCTAATTTTGTTTTAAGTACCCTTTAATCCCTTGAATGGGTGTCTTAAACAAAATATTACAGTGGAATTGTAGGGGGATACGATCCAGTTCCCAGGACTTACAGGTGGTGCTCAGACAACACTGTCCGATTGCGGTGTGTCTACAGGAAACGAAGCTTACAGAAAACTATAATTACGCAATCAAGAGTTACCAATTATTACGCAAGGACTTGCCAACCGACACCGTAGCACATGGTGGTGTGTTGCTGGCGGTACACTGTAGCGCACCTGCGCAGCAGCTGGTTTTGCGTACAACCTTGCAGGCCGTCGCCGCACGTATCCACCTCAACCATAGGCCTGTGCCAATCTGTTCACTGTATCTACCTCCTGGGACTGCATTTCCGACGTCGAAAGTGTTGCATCTGATATCCGAGCTCCCACAACCATTTTTGATTTTAGGAGATTTTAACGCTCATCACACCGTCTGGGGATGTGATAGTGTTAACGCCCGCGGGCAAGCTTTACACTCACTACTATTAAACGAAGCTATATGTTTGTTAAATACAGGTGCACATACACACTTCACTCTCCCCTCGGGTCACTCATCGGCACTAGACCTGAGCCTTGCAAGCCCGCAACTAGTAGATTCATTTGAGTGGTCGGTACACACCGATCCTCTCGGCAGCGACCATTTTCCTGTGTGGCTATATTATCGTGATGGGTCGGTTCTTGCTTCTAGACCTCAGCGTTTGAATCTCCGGAACGCGGATTGGACACAGTTTACAGATAAAGTGAAGATCCTTGTCGATGCGAATTGTGCATTATCTCTTCCAACTGTAGAAGAATTCACATCTAAGCTTCTACAATCCGCAGCAGGAACTGTTCCGCGCACCACTGGCACTCCTCGTCGCACCCCTGTCCCGTGGTGGACGGACGCTTGTCGCGACGCTATACGGACACGTCGGCGAGCCTTCAGGGCCTTCGATAAGAGAAGCATAACCGCGAACCTTGTATTATTTAAACGAGCACGAGCCCTCGTGCGTCGCACCATCCGGGAGGCCAAACGAGTCTCCTGGAGAGAGTATGTGAGCAAACTGTCCCATTTCTCACCAATATCACAAGTGTGGTCACGTGTGAAACGCATTTCAGGCCACTATGAGGCGTTGCCACTCCCTGTTATGGATGTTGCTGGACGACGGATTATGCGCCCTGCCGAGGTGGCTGACGAGATTGGTGAAGTTCTGTCGGAAAGATGTCGCGTGAACAACCTGGACGCACAATTCCTCCGTCGCAGACGTTGTTGCGAGGAAACATCTATAGACTTTTCCACCTCCGTTCAACTAAATTATAACCAATCTTTTACATTAGCCGAACTAACATCGGCCATAAACTCCCTGCATAACGTGTCAGAAGGACTGGACGGTGTCAATAATAGTATGCTGAAGCACCTGCCAGTTAATGCCATCCATGAACTTTTGTGTGTATTTAATAGACTTTGTCATAGCGGCAACTTCCCAGAATCCTGGCGGGAGGCCATTGTGGTGCCTCTGCTTAAACCGGGGAAGAGTGCAAATGATCCGCATAGTTATAGGCCTATTTCACTCACATCATCATTATGTAAGCTTTTGGAGAAGCTAGTCAATGTCAGACTGGCATGGTTCCTAGAAACAAATAACATTTTATCTAACGCCCAGTGTGGTTTTAGGAAGTATCGCAGTACAGTGGATCACATTTTAGCTCTCGACACTACCGTACGTGTTAGCTTTAAGGAGAAACGACATGTTGGAGCCATCTTTTTCGACATAGAGAAAGCGTATGATACTACATGGCGGTATGGTATCTTGAAGAAAGTGTTTAATTACGGGATTCGTGGTGCTATGGCTATCTTTATCAAAAGTGTTCTATGTGATCGGTTTTTACAGGTTAGAATTGGTAGCTGCCTTTCCCGACGTTTTCTACAAGAAAACGGTATGCCTCAGGGCAGCGTTCGAAGTGTCACTTTGTTTGCCATTATGATAAACGATATTGTAAACTGTCTACCGCATTCCATCGGTCGGTCCCTTTTTGTGGACGATCTTGCGATTTGGTGCTGTGGCGCTAGTACTCATTCTGTGGAGCGGTAGCTGCAACTGGCAGTGAGTCGGTTTGAGAGGTGGAGTTGTATCAATGGACTTATGTTTTCAGAGTCTAAGACTGTAGGTATTCATTTTTGTCGCCGACGTCGACCATACCCCGATTTTTCAGTGAAAATGTGTGGCACAGAGATCGCTACCGTGCGCTGTGGGAAGTTTTTGGGAGTACACTTTGAAAATCGCCTGACATATCGGGAACACCTTAGAATTCTTAGAGATAGATGTTTTAAGGCATTGAACATCTTGAAGTGTGTGGCAAAAAGTCGTATGGTGCAGACCGTAAGACATAACTGCTTTTTTACAAATCACTAATCCGCTCCAAACTTGACTATGGCTGCTTCGTTTACGATTCAGCTCGTGCGTCTGATAAGCGAACGTTGGATGTTGTGCACAACGCAGCCTTGCGAATTGCCACTGGTGCATTTCGAACGTCCCCCACGGCAAGCCTTCTGGTTGAAGCTCATGAGCCACCCCTTGCCTTGCGGCGTCTCATGCTTGGAATGAGATACGCGTGCAAGCTCTCACAATTTCCAGACCATCCCACATATGATATGGTGTTTTCTTCACGCATTGTGAACTTATTCCATGGATTATCTAATCAGCGTTCGGTACCTTTCTGTGTCAGGCTCTATAATGCACTGTATCTGAGTGGAATCACTTTCCGTGACGTGAAAAAAAAACCAAGCGCTCTGGATACTCCTCCCTGGGAGTTACTATTGCCGACAATTGATGTTACCCTGAGCGAAAACTACAAACATAATACCCTACCTCAGAAGTTCCGAATTAAAGCTCTGGACCTCATTGCGTCCTACGTCGGCTACAAGACAACATATACGGACGGTTCAAAGATTGAAGCTGGTGTTGGCTCGGCGTTTGTTAGCGGAGCCGCCACACGATGTTTTACGCTACCTGTTCAGGCATCAGTCTTCACATCCGAGTTAGTAGCCATTAACAAAGCTTTGTGTTTTATACAAGTATCTGATGAAACATTACACCTCATCCTAACAGATAGTCTCAGTAGTCTTTTGGCACTGAGATCTTTTAATTCATCACACTCCATTGTCCAGGAAATAGTTTTACGGTTGACGTCACTACGTGTAGAGGGTAAGACTGTGGTTATGTGCTGGATTCCGAGCCACGTCGGTATATTAGGGAATGAGGCCGCAGACGCGTCCGCGAAGCGAGCAGCACAGAAACCATGTACACGTTATATGCCCATTCCTTCTAGAGATATATATCCCGTCATCAAAGATTATGTTTTTCGTGAGTGGCAGGTGCTGTGGGACGCGGTCGGTGAAAACAAGCTTAGGAAAATTAAGCCTACCATCGGCCAGTGGTCATCGTGCTCGCGTAGGATTAGGCGAGACGAGGTGACACTGTGCCGCTTACGCATTGGCCACACGTACGCAACGCACAGATATATTCTTTGTGGCGATGATGCGCCCATGTGCCCGAGATGCCAAGAACGCCTTTCAGTGCGTCACATCCTAACCTCATGCCCTCAGCTTTCTGATGTTTACAAGCACTACTTTGGTCGATCGCAGCCACTTTCAATTCGTGACGTTCTGGGGGATGAATCGGTCGCGATTAATTCTGGTCAATTGTTCCACTTTCTTTTGAAGGTGAACTTCAATTCTATATATTCTCCGGTTTAATCCCTTGTACAGGATCAAGCTCGCACACTAGGCCTGTTTAGGATTGACACAGATTAAATAGTTTTGTTATGGGCGCTGTATAACCAATGCAGTTGATGCGCCCTAAAACCCAAATAACTAACTTACTAACACAGCCGATAATCGAGGCGTCAAATGCCGATGTCAGGGCCGGCCGACAGGCGACGGCTTCCGCTCGGAGCGTTCATGACTGGACTCGACGAGTCCGATCGTTCATGACATGAATCGACGAGTCCGGACACATAGGAGTCAAATGCATTCCGAAAGATGGGACCGAAGTTTATTTCGTTACAATAGGTGGGAAATCTCGATTAGTGCACGAGACATGTCCGAAAGTGGTGAGAAATAGACATACAGCAAAGAAGAGCTGTGAAAAGTAGACAGCTATCGCATAAATGGAAAACACACCACTTTGGTCAATGTTTCCCCCTTCAGATTTTGCTGCCCACTCCCATCTCCCATACAGTTTTGTGACCAGAATCACATGCGACACACTCCATGTAACCGCCAGCGTCTTCTACCTCAACGCCAACATGATCAATAGACAGTCGATATTAATCACGAGTGCAAGTATTGCATGATTGTACCTTTCCCGTAGCATCGTTTACGTCAAGAGTTGGTACTTCGTGATTGCAAATTAAGCAGCACTGTGTGGTAGTAAACATATCGTGGTGAGATCGGAGTTTTGCGTGAGATCGGAGTTTTGCTATTTTATTTCTATTTATCCGAAAAATCATTACGGGTATTCGTGATCTAGAGTAACTGGACGACAGTATTTTTCATCTTTTTTCTTCACGTTATGACATCCGTCTACGCTAGAATGTACAATCCTGCCAGGCAAAGTTTGGAGGACATGTCCCCTCCGCACTCCGTGTAGAGGTGCTCAGGGGCTGGGTCCCGTGTACCATATATCCACATTGAAAACGTCGAACTTGGTGGCGCCAAATGGATTGCCCCGGAAAAACATAATTAAGAGTATGGCTCTTTAATGTGCTGTATTAAAGTGGTCAAAAATATCAAACGTCCCTGTATTTAGATACTGCAATTATTGCGCTTAATTACCGGAAGTATGAACCAACTAACGGAAAACTAAGCATGACACTCCAGTTAGGGGTATCACGGCAACCCTTCGGTGAACCCCCCTTTAACATGACAAGAGAAGCCCCGTCCCTGGGCCCATCAACATGAAGCAGGAGTGTGGCAGCCAGGTAGGCGGAAACTGAATGGACGCTGTTTGGCCGGTGCAGTCCATGCGCCGCCAAGCCCAATAACTAATTAACCAGACGGAAGGTGGGTGGGGCGTGTTGCAGCCATCTCCAGCGACGGCGACGCCCATCCTTGCAGGCGTAGCCAAGTGGCGAATCAGCACGGGCCTCACGGTCTGCTATTTGAACGATCCACCGTCGACCGTCCGCCTCACTGATTCGGCGCGAAATGGGTGATACCACACAGAGCGATGTCTTGGGAATGGCTGGTGTATTGGGTCTGGATGGGCCCCGAAGAAATACATTGGAGATAGTCTCGTACGTTCCTGGACACAACGGTGGCGCAACATGAGGGAGGGTGCAGGCTGCCTCCTCCCCCATATTTCGCCGCCATTGTGTCCAGAACGTACGGACTACGTCCAACGTATTTTCTGGGAGCCAATCCGGTGCACTAGCCGGATACACTGATACACTAACCGGAGGGATCTCTTCCCTCCCCCATTCCCAAATGTTGAGGAGAAAGCATGTAGATTATCCCTCCATGTGTTGGGTGGGGGGGAGGGGAACACACACAAAAATTGGCGAGAGACGGCGATTCTCGAATGTTTTGAGGGAACTGGAGGTCCAGAAGACGTTCATTTGTCGCTCCCGCAAATGCTCTTCTGACCCTAAAATATGCTCACTTATGAAAGATGGTTGGTTGTGTCCTCAGTCTTCGCTGAACACTTCTTCGCCTTCAGTCAGATCAGCATCCTACATTATCGTTTGGTTATTGCAATAGCATGGCTTGCATCAAGAAGCTTTTTGCCGCAGTATCCATCGAGTCCTGGGCAGTGACTTAGTCAAGAGTCGCGACTGCCCCCACCCCCTGAGGATCGAGTGGGCCCTGTTTCTTTACGACAGTCCTGAGCGCATGCTGATATGAGACATGCTAATAATGTCTGGATGTGAGATGGTTTATCTTCAGTTCTCGTTCCAAGAGTAAGCAAGGCTTTCAAGGACAGCGTGAATTGCGTAGGTCACCTTAATGCAGCAGAAAATGAGCATAATGGTACTGCATTATATGCAAAAGGAATGTATCGCAAGACCGGTCTCTTGACTGTGCTCGGTGCATTCGACCAAACACCAGCCGGGCTTGGTGATGCAGGCCGGCCGGGCCCGGTCCTAAAAGTTGGCATTTGACACCTCTAGGAGACACATATATTCCACACCGAGCCAACCACAACTTGCTCTTTTGTTCAAACTTGCCCTTTCTTCCCGGGGTCGAACGCCGCCACAGCGGCTGAACTGGACTATACAGAGAATCAAGCCAAAATATGTTAATATTATTGGCGCTTTTAATTCCCATCATTCTCCATTTTAGGATGACAATGTGGGTCACGAGGTCGACGTACTTTCACTTGAGAAACCTTGTGACGTCATCGGTAACCTCCGAGTCAACAAAATAATTTACCCCCGATGAACCCCGCTCAGCTTCCAATTCCCGCTTGAATCAACGTACTCGGTCGATTGGTCGCAAGGGTACGAAGGGTGCAAAGCGTTCTCCCGTCTCCGCATCCCCCTCATTGACCCGAGTTGCACATTCTATCTTAGTATCACGTGAAGTTGAAGACGCCGAAGACGATACCAGCCACTGTAAGATGCTACCTGTAATACAACCAAAATTATTTTGAAATGCACCCCTTCCCCCTCTCCACGCACAACAATATTTCATGGGCACTCTCAGCGAGAGAAGGGACACTAGAGTACAGAGGGCACCGAACATTAAAATGCTCCCACCTCGGCCAAATCCTGGATTCGTCGCTGTGCAGCCAGCCCCAAGCAAGCATATTTTAGCACTTACAAAGTTTGCGCGCACCCTCACACCGTTCTGGAGAGCCAGACTAAAGATCAATAGGACATCGTCAGGAACGCGAGGCGAGTATGCAGCGCACCAGTTGGTGTTGCTGGAGCATACGTGGGCGATGATGTCACAATGTCGAACGTTTTGCATGGAGTTAAAAGGGGGTTAAAAGCGTAATATCTGCCACACCACACCGAGCCCACATGCTGGCGATGCATACGCAATGCCTGCTGCGGTACACCGAGCGCGCGCAAGTTGGTGTTGTGAGTGCAATAGCTGCCACATTGCGTCGAGCCGTCTTATTGCATCCAGCACACGTGACCGTCGGCCGTCAGCTGTGTGCCGGTGTAGGCCGATGGTACTGCTTCACAGTGTCAGAGACATGAGGTCGGCTCTGTGTCAGCTGTGTACCAGTGTCGGCCGATGGTACTGCTTCACAGTGTCAGAGACATGAGGTCGGCTCTGTATCAGCTGTGTACCAGTGTCGGCCGATGGTACTGCTTCACAGTGTCAGAGACATGAGGTCGGCTCTGTATCAGCTGTGTACCAGTGTCGGCCGATGGTACTGCTTCACAGTGTCAGAGACACACGAGGGAGGCGTCCGTGTCAGCGGTCACCTACTTTACAACGGCGAGGGTGCCACACAGGGACAGTGTCATATTGGCGATGTATGCCCCTTGCGTGGTGAGGGTCTTTGGATGGCTCGATGGACCCCTTTGAAAGCTATGATGACATCGTGCAGATATATGAGGGCTCTTCGAAGCCTATGAGGACCCATTGCAGGGCTGCGAGGACTCTTTGGGGATGTGAGAACTCCTTTGAGGAAATGTGGGCCTCTTGTAGAATGCGAGGTGTACTTTGAGATCTGGAGTCCTTGTGAAGATGATCAATACCAACTATAGTTGGTATTGATTGACATAGCTTATGAGCTATGCCAAGGCCCTCTCGGTGGGCTCTTTTCAGGTCTCTGAAGCCCTTGAAGTCCGCAAGTACCTTTTTGAAGCCTGGAAGGAACAATCAATGTATGTACACTACACTTCACTTTCGCAAGGGCCTTCTTAAACACCGGACCATCAATGTCCATCAATGTACGCCTTTGAGTTCTGGGAGGACCTACTAAATTAAATCCTGGGCACACCCCTGCCGCTAGTGTGCTTCCTGTGCAGCACATTACCCATGAGAGCTGAATGGGCCATGGCCACCTTGAGAGATCAAGGCCCTGCGTCATTTGGTTCCCGTGGTCACCCTAACGTCGTATGCTTCTGAGTGGCTCCTGTGATGTGAGTGTTCACATAAAAGGACACGAAACCCTGTGTGGGCTTCCTCTAAGGACTGTGGTGAGGACTATCAAAGGTCCATGAGGATCCTATCTGGTTTTTAAATGCTCCATTGGAGGTATGACAGGGATTCCTGGAAGCATGTCACTGCCCCTTTGATAAGATACCCATGTAAGACTTGTGAGGGCCCTTGAAGGTTTTCAGGAACCACTCTGTACTCTGGGGGAGACTTTTAGGCTGTTTACGTGTCCTTTAAAATATAGGAACGGCAATTGGAGTACTAGTTGAACCTTGTAAGGTGTGCAAGGGCCGTATGAGGGCCGTGAGAGCTCCTTTAACGTCTTGGAAGGATCTACTGGATTTCCGAGAGGGCCACTTTGACATCTCATAGGCCCTCTAAGGCCCATGTAGTGCCTTCAAAATTCCAACAGGACATCGTTAGCTCTGGAGGAGCCTTATAAGGACCGCGGAGGAAACTATGCGTCCCTCCGATGCAATTCCCGTTATAAATATTGTTTACAAATCAATTTCTTTTCCGTAAAAATGTTGCAATTTGTGGCTAGTGGGAAGCTTCCTCATTGGTCTCAAATACGTCCGGCATTTTGTTTTCCTTGTTCACTAGTCCAATTGCACCCGCGTGGAAACCACGGAGATGGTGCGAACGCGTGGTAATCCATATTTGATTTTGCTAACCAACGTTTTTCATTTTTCCACAGAGGTACTGCTTGAAGGGTAATTTGGCCGTATTCAGCAAAAGCTCGTCGCTGGAAGTAGAGCTTTGCAGAAGTGATTGAGAGGGCCCAGAGATGCTAGCGTTGATCAGTTCAACGCGCATTGCAGGATCTGGTCGATTGGGCTCTGTCAAAATGTGTAACTATTGTGGAGCTCGCCCGGTTATTCCCGACTCAGGAGCTCGAGACTTCGCAAAGGGAGAGTGACGTTGACCTGTGCTCGTGACGGTGGCTTTAGCCTTTGGAACAAATTCCCCGACACTACCCTTGACCAAAAGAAAACCCTAAGTGCATCCGTGTTCAGAGCCATAGGTACTATACGAGAGAAGAACACCCATAGTTTTCATAGGCTTTGCTCACCACAGGATGCAAATTTTCTCAAACATGAATAGTCAAGTTTCCTAAAATATGCCTTGAATTTAGCATCCAGTGTCAACGACGGTCCCGAGTCTCTGGTACCTGCCTAAAATACATAAATGCGTGCTATTGGTGAAACAAATACTCCTGGGCCCGCCAAGGTTAAAGGACCTTGAGAAACAATCGAGAAACATCTTACATTGGTGAAGGTAAACTTATTCCGAGTATCAGACGGCCGTCCTATTTCCTTCGTCGGCTATCCCCAAAAAGTAACTGGGAGGACAAATAAACTGCTCTCACCATAGATGCGCCAGCTCTGCGAGACCGACGATGTCTTCAGTTGACAAATTTTGTCTGCGACAGAATGTTCATTCAACAATTGCGTTTCAAGAAACAACAACAATTCAAGAAATGCGAAGGCACAGTAATATCGACCATTGTGTACCTGAAATCCAATAAGTGAAAACCCGTATCTATGAGTGAATAAGTGAAAACCCGCACGTGGTTTTCATGTGTAGGAAGGTGCAATATCAAAGGGTTTAAGGATTATCTGTTCCATCTTAAAAGCGGCTCAGTGAATCCCGCTGCAAATATGAATGCCAGCTTCAGAAGCAACAGCAGCTCCTATGATGCTTTTTGCGAATTCGTTTTTCTTTTCAGCTTCCTATCAATCCTGGATACCCACTTGTGTGTATGCCTCTGACCGTCCCTCTGTAGCTGCCCTTCATCTAGCTGTCACCTCTATCCGCCGGCTAGATTTCTGAGCCTTTAGCAATTTCGGACGCTCCCTCGACTTTCCTTGAATATCTGTGTTGGAGCCGTGCGTCCGGGCCCGTCCGACTCGGGCCTTATCTATCATAACCGTCCGGGCCCGTCCGACTCGGGCCTTATCTATCATAACCGTCCGGGCCCGTCCGACTCGGGCCTTATCTATCATAACCGTCCCCCAAATGCGACTCTCCGCGGCTTATCGCGGCTGACGCGCCGAGCGGCCGGCAGGCCTGCTGGGTGGGTTGACACCGCTGCCGGCAGCTCGGCTGGCGGCCTTGTGCGCCAGCTTCTGCGGCCGGGCGCGGTGGTGGCCGGTGGCCGTGCGACGTCCACCTGCCGGAGCGGCCACGGGCGGCGTCCACCTGCCGGAGCGGCCACGGCCACGGGCGACGTCCACCTGCCGGAGCGGCCACGGCCACGGGCGACGTCCACCTGCCGGAGCGGCCACGGCCACGGGCGACGTCCACCTGCCGGAGCAGCCACGGCCACGGGCGGCGTCCACCTGCCGGAGCGGCCACGGCCACGGGCGACGTCCACCTGCCGGAGCAGCCACGGCCACGGGCGGCGTCCACCTGCCGGAGCGGCCACGGCCACGGGCGACGTCCACCTGCCGGAGCGGCCACGGCCACGGGCGACGTCCACCTGCCGCACGCGGCCACGGCCACGGGCGACGTCCACCTGCCGGAGCGGCCACGGCCACGGGCGACGTCCACCTGCCGGAGCGGCCACGGCCACGGGCGACGTCCACCTGCCGCACGCGGCCACGGCCACGGGCGGCGCCGTGCCATTGATAATAATCCAACTTGGGCTTGAATATGGAGGTAATCCGGCCGATCGATCGCGGCCGTAATTGCAACCAATGGTGAGTGCGCTTCCGACAGATGCGACTAGTTTGGAACTTGTTTGAAATGTCGGCGCGGCTTGTCAGAAGAGCGCGTCTGCGTCGCGTCTGTGTGAAGAGTCGGCTGCCTTCTGGTCGGGCGGCAGCCGACTCCTCACCGACAATCGGCGGCCATGAGCGTTTTATTGTTACGAGAGTCCGGATGATCGGGTGCCGTCGGCCCAGAGGGCTCCTGGCGAATTACGACGGTGCCACGACGCGCGTCAACCATGGCGCGCACTCGCCGTGCACTCGCCGCCAGTGCGGGGAAAATGGCTCGGAAGTATTACAGTGCAGCTTTAAATAATACCTCTCACGGTTGGAAGCTGCCTGTTTTTGCGCGGAAGCAAGTTTATGCGCCGCATTTCATATGTGCGGCTCGCCTAATCTGGTACTTTGCATACGGGGTGCGGCGGCTGGGCAGTGGATTTTTCGCCAGTACACCGCTGACGGCCTCATCAGCTGGACGCGCGGCGGCGGATGCGACGCGCTGCGCTGACGTGCTGCACATCGCCGACCGCGTAATCACCCGCTCCAGTACACTAATTAAAACTTGCCGTCAGTCGGAGAGTTGCTTCGCGTCCTAATTCCGCGGCTCTCGCTGGGCGCGTCTCAAATCAAGTGGAAGGAAAAGGGTGACGAGTGTTGGCCTTGGCAACAACACGCTGCACAATGGACGCTCTCTGGAAGTTCTCGGTCGGCGAGGGAAAACACGTAGCAAGTTAAAGTGGAGTGTGAAGCCCCAGAGGAGCCCCCACACCATGCTATAATGGTGGTCGGTAATACACTGCAAATGCCTGCGGTAACTGACAGGCTAGTACAGGTACACTGTGTCTACATACTGGCATCTTATCTCCCGCTGACTAGATCAGAATCGGCAGTACAGAAGCATGTGCTAAGATTCCTGCGGACATGCCACACTACCCAGAAGGTGACCACAAGATCACAACTGGACCTAAGCAGAGGTAACTTTGCATAGTTGAGCTCCTCAGGTAGCCCCACAGTTCCAGCTGAGCGAGGTGAACTGGGATAGTCTGGTAAGGCCTAACCTTGAAGAAAGTCATTCCTTCTTGAAGCAAGAATTGTAACAGCATGTGCCTACCTGCATACTAATATTCTTGCATCGACGGAGGAAAGCAGCATGCAGTACACCTTAACCTCACGAAAGAAGGCAAGGCTGCGGGCGCCCTACATCCAATCTCAGGCGCCCTACATCCAATCTCAGGATATAATTGATCATGTTAGCATGCTTTCACCAATTGTAAGGGAAAAAACGGGGAAACTGGAATCTAGCAAAGCAGTAATATAACGATATAAAAGCAGTAATATCGTGCTGCAGTAAAGTCACACAAAATAATATCGAGAACAGTGCAGAGTATCAGCAATGTCGATGCAGCTTAGCATCAGCGGTAAGAGCAGCGGCGTAGAATTAAAGGGCATATCGAGATTATGCTCTTTTAGAAGCCAACCGTAATCCTGGCATAGGCTTGAAAATTTCCAAGAAAGCATCTTCTGCTTGGCAGGACGGTAACCGCTGCATAAAGGCAGTTGCCATTTGAAAGATGTGCTTTTTAATATAGCATTGATTAATAATTATAACCCAGCGGTTCCGAAGGACAACTTTGGGTAACCTTGGTAGCCGATCAGCTTTTATAGGTGATGTCATTGGCAGTGTACGTTGTTGCTAAATATGCAGAGAACATCCAACGATGGATTGCCTGACCCTTGAATCCGTACCGTCCCCCTTTAACCGGAAATAGCCTCCATTTTAGGAGCTACGCGGCGTACGCTTCGTGAATACAAGCAAAGAAGTTGCCAGCAGTTTCCGCATGCAAGTCAAAGACGGTTTGCGTCGAAGTTAGCTTAGACTTTCCATATATCCAGTGTCCCTTGTCATGGGGGATGGTTTCCTTTTCTGCCTGCCTTTCGCTGCTTAATTCTCGACTTTTTGGAATCTTGATATGCGAAAGCGTTATCCGAGAGGTCTAATGTAGCGTGCCTCCGTCGCAGCCCGAGCGAAAATAGAATCTAAGGAACGTCCGATATAATCTTGATTCCCGCGTCGGAGCGTCGGCCATTTTCTACGAATGCTTCCTTTGAAGTGCTGGTGTGGCATACACACACACACACACACACATATACACACACACATACAGACACACACACACATATACAGACACACACACATATACAGACACACACACACATACATACACACACACAGACACACACACATACACACACATAAACACACCTACACACACACACACACATACACAAACACACGAGCACACACACACACACACATATTATATATATATATATATATATATATATATATATATATAAATATATATATAGATATAGATATAGATATAGCATATATATATAGATATAGATATAGATACAGATATAGATATGTTACAACGAATAAAGTACGTTCTGGTTAGTTCGTTATTTGAGTTTAAGGGCTCTTCGACCAAAGCACATTCTAGTAAATAACAACTACGCTATGAGTGATATTGCCCATCAGATTCAGCTACAATTGCATAAACACTTCCAGTCACCACTTCGACAGCACTCGGACAATGCTAAAGGGAAGCAGGTACAGATGTTCCATCAGGATCATATGTCAACCGCATATATAACAGACGAAAAGGTATTGCGCACCATCATCGCCAGAAATTGTGTCCCCACAGCACCACATAGCAAAATAAGTCTCAGAATTCATTACCGATGTCCTCAAGTCTCTGATTTCATCATGTTCCGCAACTTGACTAAAGATACATGCATGCTCAAAACGACCAATGTAGTGTATGGGTTCCGATGCCCTACCGGCGACTGTGTGCGCCGCCCGGCCTCATCGTACATTGGACACCACCACCATCCGATCTAGCGCATCTCTATAAACCTCCAAGAAGGGCACCAGGACAGCACGCCATGTCGATAAACAACAGGAAACCTACCCGATCCATAATGACCAACAATACCGCAATTATGACCCAATGTCGCAGGGTACCAAGCCTAAAAATCTTAGTCAGCTTCCGTTCATGGAAAGGATCAGATAATTAATCGGCAGTTGAACATGAGCGGCACGCTGTCTCTTTATGGTGGGCAACCACTCCTCCCCCCCCTCCCCAAAGGGCATAAGCCTATTACTGGCTATGTACCGTCTGTGCTCTTGGAATCCTGAGTGATAGTGTGCATCTACACTATCATAACCACTATCCTGAGTGATAGTGTTATAGTTCATTTGTGCTCATATGTATGTAATTTAAAAAGTGCATAGCATGAACATTTAGTCTATTACTGTTAAAAGCATTGTTGATATATACATATATCAGTTCTGTAACCGTGCAATGCCTACTTAAAAATCAACCTTGGCTTTGCGCTGCAATACACCGTGAAGCATGCTTCTCATAAATCAAACGCACAACGATCGTAACTATCGACCAAGCACCCAAAAAGTATGCTACGACCCAGGATAGAATGCACAGGGTGTTCGATAGACTACAGTAAACCGGATGAAGAATTGTTGATGGAAATTATCGCTGTTGAACCGTTTCGGTTGGCTTCGTCACCGATCACATTGACACATCGCGTTGAATTATTTCAGAGTTTGCATGCCCTGAACACCTGAACATTTATCTTAGATACATGCGATTGATCGCGTCATGGGCTTTTTGCGTGACGCACCATATCAGAATGCTCGGTTGTTTGTTTTCCTCCCTCAAATGAATTACGTCATTTGAGAGACACGTTTTCACTAGTGCACGTTTTCCCCGATGTATCTGGCCTTCATAAAGTCGTATTGGTAATTTGTATTCAACCTGCTTGTCATTTTGGCCACTCTGGTCCCCAAGGTTCTAGTGAGCAACTTGAAAACATTGTGGAGGAGGTGGGCGTATGCTTTCAATTACTACTTTGATTAATTTGCAATTATTTTGAATTGTGGCTGTTCCGGGGCTCTGGAGCATTTCAGATATCATTCGCATTCCAAAGACTTCCTCGTCTACGCTGGCTCTGAGGTGCTTATGTGGATCCCAAAGCATGGAAACAAAAGCGGATGTAGTACTACCGATTCCTGAACTTGGGCTGCTCTTTGTCTCATTTGACCTGGGTTTCGCACAATTTTTCAGCTGTTACCGCACAATCCGGTAGCTTTATCCTTGCCATCAATGTTAGGCAGACCAAGGAATACGTCTATCGCATTAATTGTCATTGTTGCAACGCATGCTCTAAGAAAGAGCTAAGAAATGCTCTAAGAAAAAAGCCACACTTCAGCACATCTCAACTTTCGCCGGAAATAGTACCGGCGCTGGTATTGTCTGATTCAATGGCTATAAAATTTGCCCTCGCTTGCGTCGAGTTCTATGTATTACGTTGTCGAAATATGTTCCTCTTTCTAATTGGCTCCTGGGCCTTACTTTTCAAACAATGTTCTTCATGCTGACATGTGGAGCCAAATATAGTCATATTTGCCAGTGTTCTGTCTGATGCGATATCATTTATTTCACTGTTGAGCTTATGGAGCAAGACGACAGGAGCTGTCTTACCTCGCAGTGTACTGAGTTTGAATTCCAGGGTATCTGATAATGCTCGACGTAGCTGTGTAAGGTTATGACGTATGTGCTTTTTATATTCCTTCTGAGCACGCAAGAGGCTGTCAGCAATAATGGAGGTATCATAATATAACCAGTTTCATTTTCGAGAGTGATCTGCGGAAAACAGCAGGCTGGGATGTGGCATTTCGTCTGACAGCCAGCCACTGTTGAAATGCCACACCAGCCTCCGTTTTCTTCAGTGTCCGAGCTCACATTCTAAGTCGGTCAGTTTGTGGTCTGCCTGTGGCCGTCACAAATTCACGCCTTTGCAGGAATGCATGGCTTAATCGATTACTGCTTGCTGGAAGCGTCAATCGTTTCTCGCCACTTGGATATGGATGTTGCGAAAGTGTACTGGTGTGTAAAGTGTACACTCCGTTCAGTGAAGTGACCTCCAAATATCTGGTGAGTCCTTGAATGTGCATGTAGTAGGTCATCAAACTGATGCTCATCTTGTCATCCGGTTGTCTCACCGAACTTCACCCATAAACATCTGCATCAGAAGCAGGGCTAAAGTCTCTACCGACCATATAATGATAGTTCTCAGCAGTTTTTCACCTTCGAAATACACTTTAAGACAAAGCTCGGATTGTTCTTATTTCGGCCATGAAGATTCACTCTGTGCACAATGCATAATGCATAATGCATGCGTTAATTTGTGTGTGTACACACAAATTCGTGCTCTCTTCGTGCTTCGTGCTCTCCATGACCAGAGCTTCGAGTGATGTTTTGGATGTCATCCTGTATGTAGAACGGAAGTTAGAGGGGAACCAGCCAAGGTGATTTTGCCGGCCAGCAGGGCGAGGGATTATCCGGGCCGTATAGTAATGGTTACCTCACGGCTTCTCTGTTATTTCCACGAGCAAAGCTCTCCCTTCGTTTCCACCCGTTTCCCCAGAACTTGCAACTACCCGAGTCGGATCATATTTCTTGGACGAGCGATATATCCACTCCTGCTGGTTTCAGCCAAGTAAAATTTCGTTGTCTTGGAAATATTGCCGTTCGACTGCAGACCGTTAACGTTTAAACTGCCGGGAATATTGCCGTTCGATCGTGGACTGTTGACATTTCAAGACGATACGTGGATCGTTGTGGAATACTTCCCTCAATCATGTGCCTCGAGTCAGTGATGTGTGATTAAAAACACTTCAGACTACTTGAGCGCGGAATTTTTTTCTTCTTCTTGCATGTGGTGATGCTCAGCACTGCCTGTCGTACGGAATGCGGCGCCGTGGCAGGAAATTACTGGACATGTGTAACACTTCGGCATGTACTGATGAGGTCGGCGAATATGCGGCTTCTTATCAAACCGCGATAAGAGCGTACGACAATATTGCTCTTGTGTGAAATATTACAATATCAATAATATCAATATTATACAATATTGTGTGCAATATCACGCCCTTACGCTTGTGACACTTGCAAGGCTCATGCCTCCCCGCAATGACAGTCGATTCCCCAATAAATATCCCGTTGTCTGAAAAGGCGCTGCGCACCAACATGCCAGCCTGTGTCGTGTCAGGATGCCTACAGCTATGCACCCGCCAGACCGCCAAGTGCTATCACCAGAGCATACACCTTTGCTTAACGCCCGCCACTCGGCCGACCGCCAAGTGTTATCCCCAGAACATACACCTTTGTTTGACCATCGCCAGTGCAAGGGTATTGGTGTAACCCGTTCCCATTTTTTCTACCAGGGAAACTCGACGCGGGTTAGCGCGTCCCCACTTGACATGGCTGCGGATTTTATGTTGTGTAACACTTGAGGATGCCATGTCAAGTCACCCGACTCGTGGTGCAAGAGGGGACACGTCAGGCCGTTATCGCCGAAATCGCCAACTATCGACAAACAACGTCACTTATTGGCCCCAAGTGGCCGCTGTGGTTGTGAAGGGTACAACTCAGCACACACATTCACGTGGGACATTGACCCTTCCAGCGCTATTGCGAGGTACCATTAGCGAAACGCTGCCTGATGTGACGCTTTTCGTCTGATGAGTCGTTGGGATTTTGGACACTGAAGCTGAAGTTGGCAATCCAGGTGTGCCGGGAAATAGTGCCAGAAACTTGGACATGGTCCAGAAACTCCTGTGTGCTAGAAGATGGTGTTTCGGAGCACAAATTCGGAATGGTCAGAGGAGCAGATTGGTGAAAATAGTGGAATGATTAAAACGAAAGCACAATTCAATTTCGTGGAAGATTATTGCTTCAGGCCGAAATTCAAAGATATTTCCAGACGTTTGGACTGCATTGTCTTCATCAGGGTCTCCCTAATGAAGACATCAGAGTCCAGTCAATCCCCGATACTGCACCCCAGATGTCCCAACGCCTTCGACACTTACTTCTGCACTGGCCCATATACACACACACACACACACACACACACACACACACACACATATATATATATATATATATATATATATATATATATATATATATATATATATATATATATATATATATTGGTAGCGTTTCGGCTTCCATTCATGGAAGTCGCAACAAATACATTACCTTTTCAAACACACAAAACTTAAAGAGGCTGCTGGAAAATGGGCACCCACAGCTTTTCAAGCTACCCCATGCATTTCTACTGCATGCAAAACTTGAACACGCAATTTGACGTTTAAATCCAATTCCTCCTCCACTCTCGTATCACCTAAGCATATGCGATGGGTAGGCTGACTGAGGCCGCCCCAATCGCTGCGGAGTCAATCTTTTCTCACGTCCAGCCGTCCAGCCACGACGGGACCGGGGAGACAGACGGAGGCAGTGGTGCTGGCCACCCACCATATGTACTGTTCAATGCAAGGTATGAATGTGTGTCTGTGTGTGTCCTATGTGTATGCACCTGTTTGTTATACCAGTGCCTTCATTTCCAGTGCTACGTTTCCCACCTGTTGCCTCTCGTTGATGATGCTCGATTCGCTTTTACTGGCAAACACAGGATGCCACTTACGCCGGTTTAACGTACATTTTAAACTAAGCGTCAAAGTCCTTGCAGATGGCACTCGGCCCCGCTAATGAAAAAGCATTGCTCCCCACTGCGCCATGGCGTCACGGCTGGATGTGCTGTGTGTGGAGCGTCCTGGCTACGGCAGCCTTGCCCAGTACCCATCTAACTTCAGCACTCTACCCGGTGGCGACTGTCAGCAAAAGCACTCTCAATTGCGAAGTGAGCTCACCATTTGCAGGTTTCTGGAGCCTTCGCAGGTAGCAGTTGGACACTGGAGTGCCTTCCAGATCTGAGATGGTGACCACGCGCTGCCCGGTAAGCGTGCTGCTGGACGGCAGATGGCTGTTGCCCTGTCGACGGGCTGCTGGTCGGTAGGCGGCTACTGCCCGGTAGGCGGGCTGCTGGTCGGCAGGCGGCCGCTGCCCGGTAGGCGGGCTGCTGCCCGGTAGGTGGGCTGCTGGTCGGTAGGCGGCCGCTGCCCTGTCGGTGGGCTGCTGGTCGGTAGGCGGCTACTGCCCGGTAGGCGGGCTGCTGCCCGGTAGGTGGGCTGCTGCCCGGTAGGCGGGCTGCTGCCCGGTAGGTGGGCTGCTGGTCGGCAGGCGGCTACTGCCCGGTAGGCGGGCTGCTGCCCGGTAGGTGGGCTGCTGCCCGGTAGGCGGGCTGCTGCCCGGTAGGTGGGCTGCTGGTCGGCAGGCGGCCGCTGCCCGGTAGGCGGGCTGCTGCCCGGTAGGTGGGCTGCTGCCCGGTAGGCGGGCTGCTGCCCGGTAGGTGGGCTGCTGGTCGGCAGGCAGCTACTGCCCGGTAGGCGGGCTGCTGGTCGGCAGGCGGCCGCTGCCCGGTAGGCGGGCTGCTGCCCGGTAGGTGGGCTGCTGGTCGGTAGGCGGCCGCTGCCCTGTCGGTGGGCTGCTGGTCGGTAGGCGGCTACTGCCCGGTAGGCGGGCTGCTGCCCGGTAGGTGGGCTGCTGCCCGGTAGGCGGGCTGCTGCCCGGTAGGTGGGCTGCTGGTCGGTAGGCGGGCTGCTGCCCTGTCGACGGGCTGCTGGTCGGTAGGCGGCTACTGCCCGGTAGGCGGCCGCTGCCCGGTAGGTGGGCTGCTGCCCGGTAGGCGGGCTGCTGCCCGGTAGGTGGGCTGCTGGTCGGCAGGCGGCTACTGCCCGGTAGGCGGGCTGCTGCCCGGTAGGTGGGCTGCTGCCCGGTAGGCGGGCTGCTGCCCGGTAGGTGGGCTGCTGGTCGGCAGGCGGCCGCTGCCCGGTAGGCGGGCTGCTGCCCGGTAGGTGGGCTGCTGCCCGGTAGGCGGGCTGCTGCCCGGTAGGTGGGCTGCTGGTCGGCAGGCGGCTACTGCCCGGTAGGCGGGCTGCTGGTCGGCAGGCGGCCGCTGCCCGGTAGGCGGGCTGCTGCCCGGTAGGTGGGCTGCTGGTCGGCAGGCGGCCGCTGCCCGGTAGGCGGGCTGCTGGTCGGCAGGCGGCCGCTGCCCGGTAGGCGGGCTGCTGCCCGGTAGGTGGGCTGCTGGTCGGCAGGCGGCTACTGCCCGGTAGGCGGGCTGCTGGTCGGCAGGCGGCCGCTGCCCGGTAGGCGGGCTGCTGCCCGGTAGGTGGGCTGCTGGTCGGTAGGCGGCCGCTGCCCTGTCGGTGGCGGCGCGGCGTAGAGCAGGAATGACCCGCGGTAGGTCGTCAGGAACTGCACTCACGCCGTGTCGCATGGTTTTTAAATGGTCAAGCTGAACACTGGCCGCCCACATAACTGGCTCTGTCTCATCCAGGAATTTGTTTTATTTTAAGGGAGGACAAGGCATGCATAGACAAGAGCAGAACGGCTATGCGCACATCCTTTAAAAAAATATCCCGAATTCTTGCTGGGGTGACTTTATGAACCAAGGTCATATTGCTAAGCAGAGCTTGTTGAGTGAACCCTAGCTGCACCACCAAATCCATGAATTCCAGTTGAACGGCAGCATTTTGACCGAAAGCTTAGCGTGCCGTCACTGCGCCGGCACGACCATCCCAGTAGCTCGTCCCCGGCCTTATCGGGCTAATCGCTTACTGGCACTCTCAGCTAGGGGCTAAATGCGAGCGCGTGAAGCGACTCGAATCCTGTCTTGTCCAGGCCAGGACAAAGGAAACCAGCGCAGGCCAGCACTCCAACCAACTAGGCTACCGGGGCGGTATAGACTTAGCCTCACCTGTTATCGTAACTGTTAATGATATAATTGTGTATATCGCACAATTATTCCATTGCGGAGGGAGGGGGGTGGGGGGCACAGCTCAAAACTTGACATCGCCCGGCCTAATAGAGCAAAGAATCGCAGATGCTTCTCTAGAAAGCAACCAGTGATCAGTGTTCAGGAACCAATGACATGCATCTAGGGATGCACTAAGAAAAAGAACAAGGATGTGCACCATCAATGTGCTCGACACACGTATGTACCTCTATGCTTCTTGTAGTAGGAAGTGGTATAACTTCATGGTAGAAACGGTAGAAAATGGCAAGATCTACCGAATTCTATCATAACTATACTAGCAGCGTATCATGCGTGTGCAATCCTTTGGTGCTTGCTGTTGAGGTTTTCGTGTATGCTTGATATTTTCGAACTACTAGAACAATGACAGCTAACGAAATGCTTAAAGGGATGAAATGTCATATTTTCTTCGATGTGGTATGACTGATAAACATTTTGTTGCGCGTGATCACCATACTCTACTCAACAAACAAACAAGTGGTAGGAAGTAGAATGTCTCCCAAAAAGCTTCAGGAAGTTATTTCATTTCATTATTTTTATTTTTCAACATTTCGAATTTGTAGGTCATATGGAGCAAGGGGAGTGGCAAGGGTGCGACAAGATAACAACAGATTCATCTCCACAGAATAGTTCCACAACTGGATGTACTCACTATGAGACACACAAAACACTACTCGGGAAGATGTCGTCAATGATGGAAACGATTCGCTCGTGTATCGAATTTAACTTAAAAGTGTCATTTTTAGCACTGAAACACTCACCATCGCTCGATGATTGGGCGATATCGTAAATCGCCGACCAGCACACATATACCGATGCAAATTCATATACAGTTGCAGGTGCTGGATAACCTGCAGTTGTTCCCTGCCCAGCCACTGCAGCCCGCAACCGAACACTACAACAAACGAGCACAAATCGTCCATCCAATTGCATCCAATTGTACCTGTTTTACCGCTCCCAAACGCTCCGGCCACTGTCGACGGGCGGAGGCGTCCAGCACAGGCCCACCCCGCCCCGCCCCGGCATTCAAGAGAGCGCGCGCACGCGTCACTGATTGGCCGCTCGTGTCCGACGTGCGGCATCTTGACACTCATTGCGGCGATGTGCCAGTGCGGCTGCTTCGTGTCACTCGGCGACGTCGCGTGGCGCGTCACCGGCCGAGTGATGATCTGCGGCCGCACCGCCGAGCCACGCCAGCTGTTGTGGCGCGTGGTGCGGGGCTCGGCCGCGTCTGGAGCCTGCTGAGGCCGGCTCTCTGACGCCTGGAGCCTACGGAGGCAGGCTCTCGGACGTCTGGAGCCTGCTGAGGCCGGCTCTCGGACGTCTGGAGCCTGCTGAGGCCGCCTCTCGGACGTCTGGAGCCCACGGAGGCAGGCTCTCGGACGTCTGGAGCCTGCTGAGGCCGGCTCTCGGACGTCTGGAGCCTGCTGAGGCCGGCTCTCGGACGTCTGGAGCCTGCTGAGGCCGCCTCTCGGACGTCTGGAGCCCATTGAGGCCGGCTCTGACGCCTGGAGCCCACTGAGGCCGGCTCTCGGACGTCTGGAGCCCACTGAAGCCGGCTCTCTGACGCCTGGAGCCCACTGAGGCCGGCTCTCGGACGTCTGGAGCCCACTGAAGCCGGCTCTCGGACGTCTGGAGCCCACTGAGGACGGCTCTCGGACGTCTGGAGCCCACTGAAGCCGGCTCTCTGACGCCTGGAGCCCACTGAGGCCGGCTCTCTGATGCCTCGAGCCCACTGAGGCCGGCTCTCGGACGTCTGGAGCCCACTGAGGCCGGCTCTCGTACGTCTGGAGTCTACTGAGGCCGGCTTTCGGACGTCTGTAGCCTGCTGAGGCCGCCTCTCGGACGTCTGGAGCCTGATGAGGCCGCCTCTCGGACGTCTGGAGCCCATTGAGGCCGGCTCTGACGCCTGGAGCCCATTGAGGCCGGCTCTCGGACGTCTGGAGCCCACTGAAGCCGGCTCTCTGAGGCCTGGAGCCCACTGAGGCCGGCTCTGACGCCTGGAGCCCACTGAGGCCGGCTCTGACGCCTCGAGCCCACTGAGGCCGGCTCTCGGACGTCTGGAGCCCACTGAAGCTGGCTCTTAGACGTCTTGAGTCCACTGAGCAGAGGTGCGCAAAACGTCAGGAATGTCACCTACAAGCACTGAAACCCATAAATCTGTCACATCACTCATACAAACGTTTGGGAACTGCGCCGCAATCGAACCCTATCAACTGTCACGGCGTATCTGTGACAGCCTGCTGCGCCATCGTTCAGCCTAATGGAGCTGGCTGCGTGCAGCCGATATTGTGCACCGGGATCTGTCCCAAAATAGTTAGCGCTGCCAAATGTCCTGTTCCGAAATTGTAGTGATAACTTACCGAAATATCAGCGAATAGTTTGTGGAATAACCAAAAGTAAACTGCACATTAAATATTTTTGCGTTAAAATGTCTTTCTCAAGTAATATATCTTCTTTATGTGGTGAATACTTTTCCTTCTTCGAATAATGATTATCTGTCACAACAACGGCACAGTTTCAGCCAATATCTGTCACCTACGCTGGTAGGCGAGTTGGCAGGTTTGTGCACCTCTGCCACTGAGGCCGGCTCTCGGACGTCTGGAGCCCACTGAGGCCGGCTCTCGGACGCCTGGAGCCCACTGAGGCCGGCTCTAAAACGTCTGGAGTCCACTGAGGCCGGCTCTCGTACGTCTGGAGTCTACTGAGGCCGGCTTTCGGACGTCTGGAGTCTACTGAGGCCGGCTCTTGGGCGTCTGGAGTCCACCGAGGCCGGCTCTTGGACGTCTGGAGTCTACTGAGGCCGGCTCTCGGACGTCTGGAGTATACTGAGGCCGGCTCTCGGACGTCTGGAGCCTACTGAGACCAGCTCTCAGACGTCTGGAGCCCACTGAGACCGGCTCTCGGACGTCTGGAGCCCATTGAGACCGGCTCTCGGACGTCTGGAGTCTACTGAGGCCGGCGCTCGGACGTCTGGAGTCTACTGAGGCCGGCCCTTGGGCGTCTGGAGTCCACCGAGGCCGGCTCTCGGACGTCTGGAGTCTACTGAGGCCGGCTCTCGGACGTCTGGAGCCCACTGAGACCGGCTCTCAGACGTCTCGAGCCCACTGAGACCGGCTCTCGGACGTCTGGAGCCCACTGAGACCGGCTCTCGGACGTCTGGAGCCCACTGAGACCGGCTCTCGGACGTCTGGAGCCCACTGAGACCGGCTCTCGGACGTCTGGAGCCCATTGAGACCGGCTCTCGGACGTCTGGAGTCTACTGAGGCCGGCGCTCGGACGTCTGGAGTCTACTGAGGCCGGCCCTTGGGCGTCTGGAGTCCACCGAGGCTGGCTCTCGGACGTCTGGAGTCTACTGAGGCCGGCTCTCGGACGTCTGGAGCCCACTGAGACCGGCTCTCAGACGTCTCGAGCCCACTGAGACCGGCTCTCGGACGTCTGGAGCCCACTGAGACCGGCTCTCGGACGTCTGGAGCCCACTGAGACCGGCTCTCGGACGGCGCCTAACACACCGGTCACGATTGGCCGTCACGCACATCGATTTTACAATCCATTCCCATTGCCACCACGGAAGGCCGCTGTCGGCGGCGGCGGAGCCCGGCGCCGCCGAGGCGCACAAGCGACGTGCTCGGAGACGGTGCTGGACGTCATGCTGCCCTGCGGCGTCACGGCGCCGGTCTGCCAGACTGCCGTCGCGCAGCCGTCGGCGAGAGCTGCCGCCGCCGCGACGGTTATCGGCGTCCTGGTGCACCCCTGCGCACCTGTGGTGGTCGGCTGCTGCGCTGTGTTCCTGAGCGAGTATGTCTGTCTGCGCCGTTGTCTGGGTATCTGACTGCCTTCCTGTACAGGCATGTCAGTCTAAGTACATGCCTGCGTGTGTCTATGGTTGTCCCGATTGTCCGCGTCAGTACGCATGTGCGTGCACTTGCAGTGTGTCGCTTCTACTTCTGCTTCGTGTGTCGACTGCTTGTCATCTGGTTATTTATTCGCGTCCGTCAGTTCCTTTCTATGTAACGTTTACTATCTGGCTGTCTCATTGTCTGTCCGTATTGTGCGTGAACGTCCATGTCGGCTATCTTTCGTCTTTATTATTTCTGTCGCGTAGGTCGCACATACAGATGTATCACATGGCATCCAGCTCTTGTCCATGCATGTTCCGTCTGCCGCATTAGGAGCCGTCCATCTATTCCCCAGCGTCAGCCTGTCCCAGAGTGTGGTCTGCCTCGTCAGGAGCCGTCCATCTATTCCCCGGCGTCAGCCTGTCCCAGAGTGCGGTCTGCCCCGTCAGGAGTCAGCAGCCGTCCATCTATTCCCTGACGTCAGCCTGTCCCAGAGTGTGGTCTGCCTCGTCAGGAGCCGTCCATCTATTCCTCGGCGTCAGCCTGTCCCAGAGTGCGGTCTGCCCCGTCAGGAGTCAGCAGCCGTCCATCTATTCCCTGACGTCAGCCTGTCCCAGAGTGTGGTCTGCCCCGTCAGGAGTCAGCAGCCGTCCATCTATTCCCTGACGTCAGCCTGTCCCAGAGTGTGGTCTGCCTCGTCAGGAGCCGCACGTCTATTCCCCGGCGTCAGCTTGTCCCAGAGTGCGGTCTGCCCCGTCAGGAGTCAGCAGCCGTCCATCTATTCCCTGACGTCAGCCTGTCCCAGAGTGTGGTCTGCCTCGTCAGGAGCCGTCCATCTATTCCCCGGCGTCAGCCTGTCCCAGAGTGCGGTCTGCCCCGTCAGGAGTCAGCAGCCGTCCATCTATTCCCTGACGTCAGCCTGTCCCAGAGTGTGGTCTGCCTCGTCAGGAGCCGTCCGTCTATTCCCCGGCGTCAGCTTGTCCCAGAGTGCGGTCTGCCCCGTCAGGAGTCAGCAGCCGTCCATCTATTCCCTGACGTCAGCCTGTCCCAGAGTGCGGTCTGCCCCGTCAGGAGTCAGCAGCCGTCCATCTATTCCCTGACGTCAGCCTGTCCCAGAGTGTGGTCTGCCTCGTCAGGAGCCGTCCATCTATTCCCCGGCGTCAGCCTGTCCCAGAGTGCGGTCTGCCCCGTCAGGAGTCAGCAGCCGTCCATCTATTCCCTGACGTCAGCCTGTCCCAGAGTGTGGTCTTCCTCGTCAGGAGCCGTCCGTCTATTCCCCGGCGTCAGCTTGTCCCAGAGTGCGGCCTGCCCCGTCAGGAGTCAGCAGCCGTCCATCTATTCCCTGACGTCAGCCTGTCCCAGAGTGCGGTCTGCCCCGTCAGGAGTCAGCAGCCGTCCATCTATTCCCTCACGTCAGCCTGTCCCAGAGTGTGGTCTGCCTCGTCAGCAGCCGTCCATCTATTCCCTGACGTCAGCCTGTCCCAGAGTGCGGTCTGCCCCGTCAGGAGTCAGCAGCCGTCCATCTATTCCCTGACGTCAGCCTGTCCCAGAGTGCGGTCTGCTCCCTCAGGAGCCGTCCATCTACTCCCTGGCGTCAGCCTGTCGCAGAGTGCGCCGCGTCTCATCTGTACGCGTCTGACATGTGGCCGCATGTACGCATCTCGGCCGACGGCGCCAACACGCTCCAGCCGGCCCTGTCGGCACCCCCACCAGCCGCGCCGACCCCGTGCCGTCCGACGACCGTCGGCGGCGACAGGTCGCAGCGCGCCGTCTCACGTTCCCAGTCGCCACAGCGGCAGCGCGGCCAGCAGCGCCGCGGCTGTGCACGACGCCGCCACGCCGCCGGCGGCCCGCGACGTGTGCATGGCGGCCGGCGTCTCGCCTGCAACGGGCCGACACAGGTCAGGCGAGCGTGCTGACTACCGGGCGGCGGTGCGGCGCCCACCACACTCATCAAGTGTGGCGTCACGTGCCACAGTCGGCACACTCAGTGGTATCAAATGGCCGCAGTTCGCACACTCAGTGGTATCAAATGGCCGCAGTTCGCACACTCAGTGGTATCCAATGGCTGCAGTTCGCACACTCAGTTGTATCCAAGGGCCGCAGTTCGCACACGCAGTGGTATCCAATGGTTAGCTATCAATTACACTCAAATACTGGGTGCACGTAAGTGTCAGATACCCAGGTATCGGACACATGGTTGTCCAGTACTCAGGAACATTTGTGTGTCCCTGATGGAAGCCATTTTCCCAGCATCAAGGTCGCTGCATAAACAAATCTAAATGAGGAAATATTACACAGGGAGTGCACGAAATGTGCTTCTCAGTGCTTGTTTTGGGAGATGCGCTCTGACTGCGTCGTGTGGAATTATGCCAACGTGGGAAGAATTCTGTGGAACACATTTCTGAAGCAATGCTAAATTTAAGTTCCCACAAGATGACAATGTACTGCAGAAAAGCAACCAAATACGAATGTTATTCCAAATCGAAATCAAATTGCATTGATCGATAAACCAATAAACCTGGTTTGGAGAAGATGAGAAGATATTGCTTTGGCGTAGGCCTTGCGCATCAGCCAGCGGCGACTTAATGCAATATGAATCAATTTGCAAAGCATAAGATACAATCTGCTGCAGTACTCATGCCACGGTTAAAGAATAATGGTTCGAGCATGACTTCGTAGCTACTAGCCATGTACCTACTGAAACGTTTCCAGGAGTGGTGGGGAGAAAAATGAACAAAAATGTTAAATTAAAGTTCCCACAAAACGACAATTTAATGTAGAAAAGCAACCAAGAACGAATATTACTCCAACTCGAATTCAAAATGATCGATAAGCCAAAGATCGATGATCAATGATCATTGATCGAAAAACCAGTGAACCTGGTTTGGAGAAGATGAGAAGATATTGGTTTGGCGTAGACCTTGCGCTTCAGGCAGCGGTGATTTAATTTTATACGAATAATTCGGACAGAAAAAACCAGAACACCTTTTCATCGAACTTGGGGACGGGGTGTTAGCTAAACCTGCAGCAGCATCTTTTTATAGTGTTCCAAAGCTAATTGTGGCAATAACCATAGAAGGCACGACAGAATACCAGACCAACGTCGGAATTATAACCTAGCTTAACCCACAGATATCTAAGCTTAAAGACAATCACACAGATATCCCATTCATCCGTTCATATTATCACAATGTCACTGACCATATTTAACATCGGTTTACCCTTTTTGCTTTTCAGTGCATTCCAACTGGTGTTTTTATCCGCTACATTCCAACTCAGCACCCATTTTTTCCGGGAAAACTCCAAGGGTGTCATTGGTAACCATGCTTTTGGAGGACGTTTTGTCAATTTCAGAAATCCGCAATACTTCACGTGACTTAGAGGGTGACCAAGGCACCGTAGCAGGACATTTTCGCCACCAGTAGATTAACGTGATCCTGGACTACATCTTGACACATTTTGATACTCTTGGTTTAGTACTTTGGTCTCATGGCCTGGTCAAGCAAAATATAGCCCAAAATATCCTATTTCTTTCCATCGTTTCCTGGATTACAGTATCCTGTCGGGATCCGCACGACCTTCATGTGATCGAAAGTCGACACATTGAATGTATTTAGCTAGGTGACATCCCAAAGACAGTTAGCGTTTGATTTCTGACTGAATCTCAATTAGGACCGGAATTGTGGAAGGATTTCATCACCCCCCGCCCCCCTAACATGAACAGTAAAGCACCACGCGTGAAGCCTATATTTGTTCTGGAAATAAATGCTATTCGGTGAAAAGAAAACAATCGAGGAATGAAAACGTTTCAGCTCGAAAACACGACCCTATAAGATCCATATAAGACCCATAAAAGCATGTGAGAAAAATTAGATCGAAGCCTAAAATATGTAACACCTGAGAATGAGCTACTTTGCCAGTTTTTTTCTTCATGATTCATCTTTATGCAACATTATGCATTGTTGCAATGTTATGGGACGTTTTGAAGTGTTATGGCCAGGTCGATCGCTCGACTTCGTTCTTTTTATGCTAGTTAAAAGAAAGACTCACTCGGATATCGGTCGTGCTCATAACAATGAACTTTTAGAAGACGCCATTGCCCCTCAATTTCAGGAATTCCAACCAATTCAGTAAAGCCCGAAGTGAATTATCCTATCATCTGTATATCTTGCTATACTATCCTAGCATCCGAAGCCGGAGCTGTTCGTGAATGGTCTACATTTTCCTCGCTCCCCTGCAATGTGAGGCCTGAATACATCTCAACTTCAGCTCCCAACGCAGCCTGTCTCAGCTCGTGGTGCTTCCACTCGACACGCCGATGTCCATTCGGGCCTCCGACGTTGATCAACAAACTCAGATCGCCGCTTCTCTGCCGCGGCTATCGACATTTCAATCCGAGCTCTCCACATCCCATCGGAGCATCCGACGCGAGCTGCTGACATGCTATATGCGAGCTGCTGACATGCTATATGCGAGCTGCTGACATGCTATATGCGAGCTGCTGACATGCTATATGCGAGCTGCTGACATGCTATATGCGAGCTGCTGACATGCTATATGCGAGCTGCTGACATGCTATATGCGAGCTGCTGACATGCTATATGCGAGCTGCTGACATGCTATATGCGAGCTGCTGACATGATATATGCGAGCTGCTGACATCTTCGCCCGAGCAACGCACACATCTTTGCTCCAGTTCCCGATACATTTACTCGGCGCGTCTATATGGCAGCTGCTGACATCCTCGCTCCAGTTCCCGATACATTTACTCGACGAGTATATATGGCAGCTGCTGACATCTTCGCTCCAGTTCCCGGTACACCCACTCGACGCGTCTGTATGGCAGCTGCTGACATCTTCGCTCCAGTTTCCGATATTTTTACTCGACGCGAACACGCCCCAGCATCGCCATCCGAGCGCAACTTTGCAATTCTTAATGTGTTGTTCGGTTCTCGCTCGTCACGATTGGTCCAATTTGCCATTCTGACAACCTAGTGTCGATAAACGGGCCAGAATAATAGCACTGTTCTTCCGGTTATAATAGATGATGCAATCGCACACATCTTATTGCATTCGGTGGAGAGTGGGTGAACAGTCATGGATTTACAACAGGTGCCGCTTTTGAACGATCCCATTGTGCTTGTGCAATGTGCGTGCGTTGCTATGTTTTCCATCAGGCTCTTTATTTGAGCTGTAGGTGGCGCTGCGTACCTGGCCCTCGCCGTTTTGATTCAACTTTTTGTTGCAATCAAATATGGTTATAAGAGATATCTTCCTGCCAACTGTTAACAGATTCGAGTGCTAAATTTGTGTTGTTTTCCCGGTACCAACAGCCAGGCGGCACACCTCACAGCTTCCTTCTGGATACTCGCCGCGCTCCACTAATTCACCATTCTCGGTAGCGTCTGGTCGGCGCCTGCTGCTCGCTTTTCAATGGATACCGTGATCCTCATCTTTACCTCCGTTCCTGGAGAATTACCGCTCCCCAAGCACGCTAGGCCTGCCACTGTGCCGGTAGCTGGGCACCACTGTTTCTGCTGGCAGCTGTTTTCCCAGCAATTGCCTCCCGCTGTTGGCACCCCCGCAACAGCTACTCACACAGCTGACTGCCCCCCCTCTCACCGTTGAGCACGTGCACTAGGGTGGTGACGGGACGTGCATTTGACGGGTGGCAGCTGTAGGAGCCGGAGTCGGCCGGGCGCGCTTGTTTGATGAGCAGGTGCGACGTGGTGACCACGCCCATCTCCGTGACGATGCTGATGCCTCCGCGGGCCGAGTCGTAGCTGATCACCTGCCAGCACGGACGCGCCGTCACCGCCCGGCTGGCCTGGCCTGATCTGACCTCGGCCGTCAACCCGACCGGACGTCCACCGTGTGGGGCGACAGGACGGCGCCACCGCACCATCACCGGCACAATGTGATAAGTTAGGCTTGCATGCCGACCAGAATGTGACCATCGGCCGGCAACTTCTGCGCAAAGTTCGCGCGAAAGCGACACCGCGTTCCTCGGGTATGCGCACGGGCTCCAGAGTGGAACGGGCTCCAGAGTGGAACGCCACGCCATCGGGTATGCGCACGGGCTCCAGAGTGGAACGGGCTCCAGAGTGGAACGGGCTCCAGAGTGGAACGCCACGCCATCGGGTATGCGCACGGGCTCCAGAGTGGAACGCCACGCCATCGGGTATGCGCACGGGCTCCAGAGTGGAACGGGCTCCATAGTGGAACGCCACGCCATCGGGTATGCGCACGGGCTCCAGAGTGGAACGGGCTCCATAGTGGAACGCCACGCCATCGGGTATGCGCACGGGCTCCAGAGTGGAACGGGCTCCAGAGTGGAACGGGCTCCAGAGTGGAACACCACGCCATCGGGTATGCGCACGGGCTCCACAGTGGAACGCCACGTCCAGCGTGACGCGCCTCGAACAGCGCTCGCTGGGCAGATTACCTGAAACACGGAGACATTGGATCGTGGAGACATAAGCATAGCCCGGCATGAAATACGTGCACGCAGAAGTGCTGCAATGAGAGCAGCGCAATACAGGTGGCGATGGTGTACTGGTGTGGTCCAGGCGCGCTACCTCTCAATGAGAGCAGCGCAATACAGGTGGCGTATGGTGTACTGGTGTGGTCCAGGCGCGCTACCTCTCAATGAGAGCAGCGTAATACAGGTGGCGTATGGTGTACTGGTGTGGCCCAGGCGCGCTACCTCTCAATGAGAGCAGCGCAACACAGGTGGCGTATGGTGTACTGGTGTGGGTGGGTATGGTGTACTGGTGTGGTCCAGGCGCGCTACCTCTCAATGAGAGCAGCGCAATACAGGTGGCGTATGGTGTACTGGTGTGGTCCAGGCGCGCTACCTCTCAATGAGAGCAGCGTAATACAGGTGGCGTATGGTGTACTGGTGTGGTCCAGGCGCGCTACCTCTCAATGAGAGCAGCGTAATACAGGTGGCGTATGGTGTACTGGTGTGGTCCAGGCGCGCTACCTCTCAAACCTATTCAACGCTCACCTCAGCCGTGCCCATTTTTAGATGGATTATGCAGTGCAGCGAAGCAACCCATGCGTGCAGGAAAATTTGACGTGCAAACGATGCTCAACACCGAATGTGCCAGGTGATTAATCAAGGATAATGAGCTACGAGTGTATCCATCAGCAAAAGTCAGGGAAGTATGGCAAGGCTCAAAGGCTCATTATTTCACGCAACACCTAAAGGACGAATTGTAGATGGAACAACATTACTGTGGTGTGCCGGTACTTGATGTACCCGGCAGAGCACGGCACGTGGCTACATGGACTGCGGAAACATTGCACACTTTCAAATATTTTAGTTGTCAGTGTGCGACGTCCAGGTGCAAAACATGTGGACAATTCTGTAGCAGTTCTTTATCGCATCAACACCCTATATTATCGGGACATTTCCGCACAGATTAGAAGTATCCATTACAACAACGATGCTGCCTGTTCGGAACTCGTCGGAAAGCTCCGCAGCTCACTTTGTTCAAAAAGCTGCCGGTATTGTTTTGGTGAGTAGGTATAAAAGCTAATATCTGCGAAATGATTGTCCACAAGAACTATGATGGCTTGTCCAGAGGATCACCGCAGCCGAAACTATGGGGCGCAAGAGAACTCGGGTATATACGCTTTGAGGAGACCATAGAGTTATGCCGTAGCACTTGACTGGATAATGAATGACTGAAATAGGTTTTTTTTAGGAAACGTCTGGGTTAGGGTTGACTTAGTGAACGTCTAGGTTAGGGTGTACTTAATGAACGTCTTAGGTTAGGGTGGACTTAGTGAACGTCTGGGTTAGGATGGACGTAATCAGCGTATGGGTTAGGGTGGACTTAACGAACGTCTGGGTTAGGGTGGACTTAAGGAACGTCTGGGTTAGGGTGGATTTAATGAACGTCTGGATTAGGGTGAACTTGATGAACGTCTAGGTTAGGGTGGACTTATTAAGTTTGTTGGTGTCATCGTCCAGAGCTCTTGTGGGATTGGAACAGGTTGGTAGACAGCTGTGAATTGCCTTAGCGTTATCTACATATACCGTTCTGTCTATAAGAATACAACCTTTACATTTAGCGGAGGGCGTAACGATTATCTCAGGATTGGATCCGAGTTCACGAATTGTCCACCTGTGGTTGCTAGATATATTCCTTGGGGGAGTTGGGTGCCTACTGAACGCTTTCATCAATTTAGATTTCAAATCCCTAAGCATGTGCTGCTTTTCTGAGGCCACTTTGGGAGATTGAAAAGTAGGGGTGTCGGGGAAAGCATGGCGAACAGTGCTCCTCGGGCACCAAATATGTCACACCTGCAGGAACGGCTTAGAGGGAAAGTGCACTTAATGAATGCTGTCTTGGAATATCTCATGTAAAGTTTGCCCAGGTCAATTTTACATCATCATGACTGAAGGATGACATCATGCCTAAAGGATCATGGCATAATGGAAACTAAACGGCAAGTAAGAGACCGGTTCAATGGCAAGTAAGAGACCGGTTCAATGAACACCAGAACGATGCACGATTAAGACTTGCCCATCAAACACTAGGGAATCACATGGTCGGAGCTAGGGGCCATGAACGACGCCGAAGCCGGCATTAATTTTGCTGTTAAAACAGCCGTGGCGACCAGAGATAACGCTGACCTGATAATATTAGACAGTTTGCATCGGCGATTGTCGTCCCACAATGAACACACTGAGTTCTTAATGGAATATTTAACTTTGTCTTACCATTCCACCTGTCCTCTTTGTCTCTTGCAGCAGCTTTTCATCTCTTTCACCCCTCCCGTCGCCTCAGGTACTGCTTTCAGTGCAGCTTAGCGATTACTTTTCAGTACGGTGTTTGTTTATCCGCGGCTGAAGTTTATATTTGCATGTTTAGATCTGGATAAATTTCGTCAGTGGAAACGAGGATGTATTTGCAAATCGGTGTGCTTAGCATGATGTTTTGTAATTCGATGTGCGTTTCTCGCGGTGTTTTGCAATTGGATATGCTTCCCAAGGTGTTTTGCAATTCGGTGTGTTTCTCGTGATGTTTTGCAATTCGGTATGTGTTTCTCATGGTGTTTTGAAGTTCGGTGTGTGATTCTCATGGTGTTTTGCAATTCGGTGTGTGCTTCTCATAGTGTTTTCAATTGTTTGATTGTCAGGGACAACACCGTTGTTGATGTTCAGCTTGAGCAAAATTAGACACGAAGTGGCATGGAGGGTTTCTTGTTCCTGCTATCTGAATATTTGCCCTAAACCAACCGGTGTAATTGGTCGTGGTGAGAAAAGGTTGAAAAGATTTGGGTTAGCGAGGGTTTCATGTCATCGTACTAGGCTGACAGGAGCAACGCAAAGGTTCAGCGTGAGCAAACGGCTGCTGATGCCACTTAAAGTTCAACTAAAGAAAACAAAATGTGAATGAAGCACAAAGCTGAAGAAGGGCATTTGTATGATCTTCCCGTCGCCGCCTCGGCTTCACAATGGAAGTTCACAAATAACCCAGTGACAGGGCGCTTCAGAAATGACGACGTAGTTCACTAGATGCCTGTGTTGTTCGCATTTGAGAAGTCTGCGTGGGCAACTGGAATATTGTTCTGCTCTCGCGGGCAATTCACAAAGCATCGTCCATTTGGTTGATTGCTAGGTTGACTGGGTACCTTCAGAATGCTATAGTACAGGCCTAAGCGCTTACAACGGCCCGGACTCGTCAAATCATCTTCACGTATTTATAATTCGGAGAACCCGTGCAGCTAGTGCCGACGAGAGATGACTAGTGCCGAACTAGTGCCGACGAGAGATGACTGCTGCCGGTTGTCGAGCGCCGCTTCTTGGACGTCGGCTGCGTAAACTAAGCTGCTATTTTTTTTGCTGGACATGTAAGTGGTGTTATGATGGAAATCATGCCTCAAATTTAATCCCATGTATTACGATTTGGTCGCAATTCAGGTTTTTGCAAATCCTTTTTGGTGCCTTGATTTCAACACACAGGCTCCGAACTTCGTGACCAACCCATCTAATTTCTTGATGCAACACAACCGTGCAAACTTCTGCAGCTGTTCGTTGTCGTTCGATTCGATAATCATTGTTTACAAATATTGATGTGTCATTTCCCCTTTATTATCAGAGTCAAGGCACGTTCGTTGATGACTCAAAGGCAGTTCCTTATCTGGGTCTTTACCTTAACAACAACAAAACGATTGGGCTCAAACCGGTACCAAGTGGCTGTGGGGCGGGGGTGGATGCAGTCTGGCTGTGGTGACGAACTTCTCAGTCCGTGTTGGAGGGGCCTCCTCCTCCCCCGGGGATGCAGCCAGGTTGTGGTGGCAACCTTCCCAGTCCGTGTTGGAGGGGCCTCCTCCTCCCCCGGGGATGCAGCCAGGTTGTGGTGGCAACCTTCCCAGTCCGTGTTTGAGGGGCCTCCTCCGCTCCCGGGAATGCAGTCAGGTTGTGGTGGCAACCTTCCCAGTCCGTGTTGAAGGGGCCTCCTCCTCCCCTGGGGATGCAGTCAGGCTGTGGTGGCAACATTCACAGTCCGTGTTGGAGAGGCCTCCTCCTCCCCCGGGGATGCAGCCAGGCTGTGGTGGCAACCTTCCCAGTCCGTGTTTGAGGGGCCTCCTCCGCTCCCGGGAATGCAGTCAGGCTGTGGTGGCAACCTTCCCAGTCCGTGTTGGAGGGGCCTCCTCCTCCCCCGGGGATGCAGCCAGGTTGTGGTGGCAACCTTCCCAGTCCGTGTTGAAGGGGCCTCCTCCTCCCCCGGGGATGCAGCCAGGTTGTGGTGGCAACCTTCCCAGTCCGTATTGAAGGGGCCTCCTCCTCCCCTGGGAATGCAGTCAGGCTGTGGTGGCAACCTTCACAGTCCGTGTTGGAGAGGCCTCCTCCTCCCCCGGGGATGCAGCCAGGCTGTGGTGGCAACCTTCCCAGTCCGTGTTTGAGGGGCCTCCTCCGCTCCCGGGAATGCAGTCAGGCTGTGGTGGCAACCTTCACAGTCCGTGTTGGAGGGGCCTCCTCCTCCCCTGAGGATGCAGTCAGGCTGGGGTGGCAACCTTCCCAGTCTCTGTTGAGGGGGAACTCCTCCGCCCTGGGGATACAGTTGGGCTGTGGTAGCGACCTCCTTCCAAGCTCGTGTTGGAGTCACCTCCTCCACCCCGGGGATGTAGACGGACCTCCATCCTAGTCCGCGTTGGAGTCACCTTCACACCGGGGGATACAGTCGAGCCATCAACGTGGGCCTCTTTTACAAACCCAGGAGACCTTATCTTCTTGGGGGGGGGGCTACATGTTCCAGGCTGTTGACAGCCGCTTCTTGTGCCCTCCCTCGCCACAGGCTTTGTCCTGGCTATTCGTCTGATTCATTTCACGCATGAAATTACTTTCTACACATAGGTGTACTCAATTGTGGGGAGAAATATATCCAACCCCCTCTCTCTATCCATATCCATGCATAGAGGAATGTGAAGCTAGTTGAGCCTTACAGATATGTTGGGCCACCCTCATTATCTCAAAACCTATGGTGTCATGAGATCTTATAATCCACCTGCCGACTCTTCGAAGCAGTCTCCTTTTTTGTTTTGTTGGATTGGAGCTCTGGAGCGGTAGATATCTGGTGAGCGTTGAACCAAAATGCGTTTTTCAAAGATCGGAAGTAATTTTCCCTTGACTTGGAAATGTTTTCTGTTTCCTTAATTCGTAACTGATAGGCTTCGGATCATATCACACAATTGTAGGCATGTGTTTTGTCTTGAAATCCACTCAAGCCACTTTGGTGTGGGATGATCAGGAGATGGGCATATTTGTTCTGCTATGGCATCTTACTACGAGCCTGCGAAGGACCCGTCAAAAGCATGGTACTCTCCCATCAAACGGGCAATAGTCCACCCGTCTTCAACGGGCAATAACGGGCAATAACGGGCAATAGTCCACCCGTCTTCAACGGGCAATAACGGGCAATAACGGGCAATAGTCCACCCGTCATCAACGGGCAATAACGGGCAATAACGGGCAATAGTCCACCCGTCTTCAACGGGCAATAACGGGCAATAACGGGCAATAGTCCACCCGTCTTCAACGGGCAATAACGGGCAATAGTCCACCCGTCTTCAACGGGCAATAACGGGCAATAACGGGCAATAGTCCACCCGTCTTCAACGGGCAATAACGGGCAATAGTCCACCCGTCTTCAACGGGCAATAGTCCACCCGTCTTCAACGGGCAATAACGGGCAATAGTCCACCCGTCTTCAACGGGCAATAGTCCACCCGTCTTCAACGGGCAATAACGGGCAATAGTCCACCCGTCTTCAACGGGCAATAGTCCACCCGTCTTCAACGGGCAATAGTCCACCCGTCCTCAACGGGCTTTCTGACCGGGCTTTCCTCCTTTTCATTTACCAGAGCCTGTAGTATTGACCATGTCTGGCCTGCCCACGTATTTGACAGAATAGAAGGTCGGCACATCTAATTTGCCGACATTTGCATGAAGCCCAAACGAAGTAATTATCAGCGGTTTTCATACTTCTAAAATGGCGGGTTCTGGTCCGTTAATATCCCCAGCCCCCAGCCCCACTTGGCGAATGCTGGCATAATTAGATCGCGGGCTGTGCCAAGTTCATGAGAAGCTGTTCGAACGTAATTTGGCATTAATACCAGGACGGGAATGCAATTTATTCCTCATTCATGCGGGCTCTTTTCAGGAAATAACACTGTCCCATAGAAGCTATGCTGTGGCCGTGGTCAATTTTACCGGAGGACCTTGCGCGCGCGGGACATGGAATGGCGTGGCGGCAAAATTAGCGCACGGCAAAGTGCGAATCGGCCAGAATACGACTATCCGGTGGGCTCCACAATCTAGTGAGTGGCGGTGACGTGGCGATGGCGGCCTTGGTGGGTTGCTTGTTCATTGCTCACCACCACTGAAGCCGGGTCCTAGTGGCCACCGAATGGTCGATGATTACAGCGTTGATGTTTTCATTGCTCACCACCACTGAAGCCTAGTGACCACCGAATGGTCGATGATGACAGCGTTGATGTCCTCATCGCTCACCACCACTGAAGCCGGGTCCCGGTCGCCACCGAATGGTTGGCCACCAGGCCACCAGGACCAGCGCGACGCAGTGACCCCGTACCACTCCAGACGGGGTCGTGTCGTGCTCACGTTTGCGCGAGCGGTGCCGCTGCCGCATGCTGACAGTCACGAAGCGAACTGATTCCAACCAATCGCGTTGAACATTTGAAGTGGTCAAGCATGTTCAGTTGGTCTCGGATCGGAAAGGTACGTTATATATTGAAAGCCCATTTATTGGTGGCGCTGGAGACAACCAGCAAACATTTTCGGTCGACGATGGAGACAATCGGTGAACATGATTGGCCTACTTTGGCATGAAAGAATGGAGTCAAAATGAAGATCATTCCAAAAAAGAAACAGGACTGCATAAAACAAACGGTATTTGACGTCCCTAAGTAGATCATGTTATGCATTAATCAGATATTTCGTTATTAATAGCTGAATTGTATAATGCAATTACATATAAGCAATATAATTCATACGCGATATTTATATGCATAATTGAACTCCACCTATGTCTTCATTCAGTCCGCGATGTGTTTAGCCATTTGCTCAACGACTGAACTCAAAACCGAAAGCTCAGGAGATTGCTCGTTAGTCATATTGACCTTCGCCACCGCGGAAACGTCTCTTCAAATCCGATGCTGATACGTGTGTCTGTACTGACGACTCCACCATCTGAGCGGCCCGGCAGGCAGACACTCGGCAGGCACTCTACCACTCGGCCACACACAGCGCGTGGAAATGATCAAGACGGGCACCGCCACGATCAGTTTGCTCACGAACCTTACCACGGATCTTGCTCTTACATTTTGGGGATGGGGGTGAGGGAGACATTGGAGCCGTGGCGTCTTTTTGGATGCCAATTTATATCGGACCTAACTATGTCGTCCACTTTCCGTGCCGAAGCCCATCTTTTTCACTATGTAAACACCATTAATACTTATATTTATCCTTACACGCTTTGGCAACAATTTTTCACCAAGGAACAGTGTTTATTTTCGTTTCAATTTGCCAAAGTGATGGTCGCAATGCTACGTGACACGGTGCACACTTAGCGCATACGTCACAACTGCACGTGGTTAGCGCTCTTGAAGGCAGAGGAGGGTCGTGTACTTGGAATGGCCGATCTTCCTCTGAGATGATCCGGTGTCATCTAGTCCTGTGCACATGTCGCGACAGAGCAGAACGGCATCAAATGTCGCCTTCGAAAGGGTGCAAACGCGTCACCAGATGCACCTGCGCCACCACCTGGTCACATGGTCACCTTCATCACCTCACCTTCATCGCCTGGTGCAACCGTAGCGATCCGTCGGCTTAGCATCAGCTTAACAGAGCCATGCCAGACCGGAACCAGCCATCTCGCCTCATTGGCGAGTTCAATAATCGTTCAGAAACACCGTCCGGAGAAGACACGGCACTGACACCCGGCACTGACACGGCACTGACACGGCACTGACACCCGGCACTGACACCCGGCACTGACACCCGGCACTGACACCCGGCACTGACACCCGGCACTGACACCCGGCACTGACACCGGGCACTGACACCCGGCACTGACACCCGGCACTGACACCCGGCACTGACACCCGGCACTGACACCGGGCACA
>JAOTOM010003498.1:0-125000 GCA_034440615.1 Ashinkailepas kermadecensis
GTGCCAATAATTGGCACGGAGGCCCCCAGGAATGCAAAGGAGGCCCCCAGGATTGCAAAGGAGGCCCCGTGATTACAAAGGAGGCCCCCATGATTGTAAAGGAGACCCCCAGGATTGCAAAGGAGGCCTCCAGGATTGCAAAGGAGGCCTCCAGGATTGCAAAGGAGGCCCCCAGGATTGCAAAGGAGGGCCCCGTGATTACGAAGGATGGCCCCATGATTGCAAAGGAGGCCCCAGGATTGCAAAGGAGGCCCCCAGGATTGCAAAGGAGGCCCCCAGGATTGCGAAGGAGGCCCCAGGATTGCAAAGGAGCCCGCCAGGATTGCAAATGAGGCATCCAGGATTAGAAAGGAGGCCCCCAGGATTGCAAAGGAGGCCCCCAGGATTGTAAAGGAGGCCCCCAGGATTGCAAAGGAGGCCCCATGATTGCAAAGTAGACCCCCAGGATTGCGAAGGATGCCTCCAGGATTGCGAAGGATGCCTCCAGACTAGCCAAGGAAGCCCCCATGATTGCAAAGGAGGCCCCAGGATTGCGATGGAGGCCCCCAGGATTGCAAAGGAGGCCCCCAGGATTGTAAAGGAGGCCCCCCAGGATTGCAAAGGAGGCCCCATGATTGCAAAGTAGACCCCCAGGATTGCGAAGGATGCCTCCAGGATTGCGAAGGATGCCTCCAGGCTAGCCAAGGAAGCCCCCATGATTGCAAAGGAGGCCCCAGGATTGCGATGGAGGCCCCCAGGATTGCAAAGGAGGCCCCCAGGATTGCAAAGGAGGCCCCCAGGATACCAAGGAGGCCCCCAGGATTGCGAAGGAGGCCCCCAGGATTACAAAGGAGCCCCCAGGATTGCAAAGGCCCACAGGATTACAAAGGAGGCCCCCAGGATTGCAAAGGAGGCCCCATGATTGCAAAGGAGGCCTCAGGATTGCAAAGGAGACCCCCAGGATTGCAAAGGATGCCTCCAGGCTAGCGAAGAAGGCCCCCAGGATTGCAAGGGAGGCCCCCAGGATTGTAAAGGAAGCCCCCAATTGCAAAGGAGGCCCTCAGGATTGCAAAGGAGGCCCACAGGATTGCAAAGGAGGCCTCCAGGATTGCAAAGGAGGCCCACAGGATTGCAAAGGAGGCCTCCAGGATTGCAAAGGAGGCCCCCAGGATTGCAAAGGAGGCCACCAGGTTAGCAAAGAGGCCCCCAGGATTGCAAAGGAGGCCCCCATGATTGCAAAGGAGGCCCCCATGATTGCAAGGGAGGCCCCAAGGATTGCAAAAGACTCCAGGATTACAAAGGAGGCCCTCATGATTGCAAAGGAAGCCCTCATGATTGCAAAGGAGGCCCCCAGGATTGCAAAGGAGGCCCCAAGGATTGCAAAGGACTCCAGTATTGCAAAGGAGGCCCTCATGATTGCAAAGGAGGCCCCCAGGATCGCAAAGGAGGCCTCCAGGATTGCAAAGGAGGCTCCCGTGATTACAAAGGAGGCCCCCAGGATTGCAAAGAAGGCCCCCAGGATTGCAAAGGCCCACAGGATTACAAAGGAGGCCCTCAGGATTGCAAAGGAATCCCCAGGATTGCAAAGGAGACCCCCAGGATCGCAAAGGAGGCCTCCAGGATTGCAAAGGAAGCCCCCAGGATTGCAAAGGAGGCTCCCGTGATAACAAAGGAGACCCCCATGATTGCAAAGGAGGCCCCCAGGATTTCAAATGAGGCCCACAGGATTACAAAGGAGGCCCCCAGGATTGCAAAGGAGGCCCACATGATTGTCAAGGAGGCCTCCAGGATTGCAAAGGAGGCCCACAGGATTATCAAGGAGGCCCCCTGGATTGCAAAGGAGGCCTACAGGATGGTCAAGGAGGCTATCACATCAAATATATCACATCAAGACCTTTAAAAAAATAGAACTCGATGTCCAAAAGTTCACACCGAGACTCGATAGAATGGACCCCAGCACCGGAAAATTAAGAACAGTTCCGGCAAAAATTACCCGGAGGGCTTTTATACTCCGAAAGGTGCCATCGGCTGAACAAAAAACTCCTTCGGTCGCCGCAGTGGCATATCAAAGGGGCAAATGCCCCCTCCCTCCTAACAGGGATATGCTCCCAAGAATCGAGCCGAGGCTTTCAAAAGTCGTGCTGGGTTCACAAAAATTCGTGTCTGTCCACCAGAATTCGCGTAGGGGCTCCAAGTAAATACGGCGGGCCCCAGAAAACTCTCTCCGCCAGTCCCGAAAATCTGCAACAGGAACCGCCAAGATCGCGTTGGGGCCACAACTAAGTACAACGCGCCCCGCAAACTCGAACCGGTCCCACCAAATATCGCGCTCGGACCCACAATTCCCATCGGTAGTACCACAAATTTGTCTCGGCATAAAAAATTAACGTCGGGGCTGCCAACAATTGGCGTCTAGGGCTCCACATAAGCACCGTGTGACCCCCAAAGTCGCATCGGTATCCGAAAAAGAAAGCCGGAGCCCTCCAAAATAAGGAGGGATTCCAAAAAAAGTCCGGGTCAGGAAAATGGTCCGGGTCAGGAACATATCATCAGATGCCTTAACAAATCGCGTACGGCATCGAGAAACATACCGGAGCTCGAAGAAAATCTTGGTGAGATGGAAAAACATGGCGCCAAGAACTCGAAAAATCAGGCCGAGATTCGGAATTTAAAGAAAATTCAGAAGAGGTCCACAAAAATCGCGTTGAGCCCAGATAACTGGCGTTGGGTCCCCGGAACCACGCGCCTGGGCGCGATAAGTTGCGCTAAGACCCAGAAATACCGCACCGAAGCCCCAAAATCGTACTGGCCCCACAAATGTGCGTCAGAAGCCCCAAATAAACACAGCGGGACCCTAAGAACACAACGGGGACCGAAAATGTAACTGGCCCTCCAAAGCGCAGTCTCGCAAAAAGCGACAGAGCCCTAAAACATGCGTTGCAGCCCTAAATAAATATAGCAGGAACTCTAAAAAAACACACCAAAAAACACCAGAAACTCTCAAGGCACACAGGGGACATGCGACCGCACAAGGGCCTGAAAAGAGGCTGGGGTCGCAATACGCAACATGGTCCCAGAACGAATAAAAATACCGGGCACTAAATAAATACACTGAGATCATTGAAAGCGCCCCGACAACTAAGAAAAATCATCGATGCACAAAGAAGCAACAAACCCTAAAACGAGCAGGGGTTTCGAAAATGCGTTGGGCCTCGAACAAAAATGGATTGGAGCCCTAAGACACATCCGTAGACGAAGAAATACGAAACGGGTCCAAAGAAGTGCACTCAGGCAGGGCCTCGGTTCGGTAGCCAACCTGGAAACATGCTTAATCAAAGATATGAGGTGCATCAAAGCTCAGCGGGTATCCGCATTTCTTCATCATAAAATATGGGAAGTAGGGAACTAGTGATCGAATTTAATTAATCGAATTTTCGCAGCGAACGCCCATACAAAGCATTTCATCACGTCAGATAAGGCGCAAGTCTATCATGTGGCAGCAATTAGCAAAGTGTAGGAGGCCCAGCAGAATCCGTAGCATCGCACGAAGTGTGGCGAATGCGCCGAATGCGCAAGATGGGTGTGCACATGCACTAACGCTGGTGTCGTGGCGACCGGGCACTATAAACTGGAATGTCTGAAATTGGTAAATTTTACATTGTAAAGTGATCTGTGTAGGTGTAATTTCAGCAGTGCAAGGTTACTTATCAAGGGATACCAAAAGAATACATTCGAACAGGGTGGGGGAGCCAGGGTTGAAAACCGACGAATCAGAAACGATAGTGGTAGATTAGGCCCCTGGACCGGATAATTTAGTTGGTCACTAATTATGTTACATAAAAAGGTGCCCTTTGACAAAATAGTGGTCGAAATCGGAAGACTTTTTATTGAGTAGGTGGACCCCTCCAAATACGTTTTCCCCCTCCCCTTGACGCAAATATAGGTACGTCACTGGTCCCCGAATAATTTTCAGAAACATACGCGCATGGAGCAAAGCCAACATTGAGGGGCAAATTCCCCCTCACAAGCATACAAAACAACACCGATGCCAGATATTAAATGAGAGAAATGAAGTTTTTAAATGTATTTTCTTCCTACACAATTGTGTTCTGTGATTACAGCCTGTATGATTAGAGCTTCCCAGCTTCAATACCTTCTCAACGACATAATTTACAAGACGGTACAGCACAGTGAAAACCATGGGCGTGACTGCGTGGAATTTGAAGGTTTTGCATTATTTGTGCATTGTCATTGTCACATTGTTGCATTGTCATTGTTACATTGCTGCATTGCCATTGATGCATTGTTGTTCAATGCTTGTTCTTGCCGTGAATTTATTCGCGGAGGATTTATGACTTTAGCTTCTGTGCGAAGTGCCTTGCAGCCAGCACCAAATGTTATAAAAATAAATAAATTCCTAAGATGACGATCAGAAAACCAATTCAATCCACTTCTCGTTGTCACCTTCGCGAAATTGTCGTCCTAGGACTGAGAAATTATCGTTTAAGCTTGTTTATGAGATCAGGCTGATGGGAATGACTAACAGTAGTGATGAACCTAGCGATATTCAGTTAAACTTGGTGGACGTAGAAATGGGTTAATCAATGGGAGATATCTTTAAGATATGCTCAGCACCAGCCCCACCAGCCCGCTGTAATCTAAAGGCCAGCGGGAAGATTCTTCTCGTCGATAAAGCATAAAGATATTGGTTTGTTTTGGCACTGACGTGTTTATGCACGTTTGCTTATTTATACCCTGGTATGGCTCAGTTCTCAGCGAAAAAAGAGATTCTTGGTATTGCGCTTTGCGTAAATGATGCACCATGCCAAGAACAAACAAGACATCAATATGAAGCCATGTTCCCATTCTGGAACCATACATAGAGCCTAAAAATCAATAGGAGGCCGTAACACAGTGGAGGCCCCCTTTCGGGAGCAGGAGGCCCCCTATCAATATTGCCCCCCCTGGAAGAATTTCGTGGCGACGCCACTGCATGTACCCAGTGTGTCCTACTCTTGCTCTTGGCTGCGCCATTGGGTACGGGTGGAGTTTTAGACTGTTATAAAAAAAGTAATAGGATGATTGCCCTGATTGATGTCTGTGATCCGTTGCGCATTTTAGTTTGTTTGGTGTCGTGTGTGGTGACTGACTAGACTCGGCGATCACGATGACTACATCAATGTACATGTTTGATCAGAGGACATTGTTTTCTATTTCTATGCTTTTGTGGAGGCTGTGCCTCCTCCCCGACTCTGAATTCACCCCACCAAAACTTTTGCTTAGCCCCTCCCTAATGTTAGGCACCAAGAAAATACCTTCACCCATCGTCATCACAGTTCAGGCCTGCTGTGCTCCGATGCTTCATCAAGGCCGGTGTGTTTTAGCCTACATATGGGCGCATAGGTATTTTACTTACGCCGGTGTGTGTTTGTTGGTGTGTAGAGTGAAGGGAGGGTGACGGTAACGTTGACGATGACGGTGACGTTGATGATGACGATGGACCCGAGTCCACTGTATGACTCTGTAGTCGCATGCTATGGCCCAAAGTTTTTATGTTGACATGTACTGTGTACTGCTCTTTTGCTTATGTGCCTTCACCTGTTACTGGACGATTTTGCCTGTTCGCGAGGATGCTGAACATACATGAACATACACATCGTGAAATAAAAAATCATAACTATCGAGGTCTGAAAATATAGTGGGCGAAATCCGATGAGTTTTTTGATGGGGGGTCTAGTACGTTGACACTTCGGTCCCCCCCCAAATGTTTTTAAAAAATCGACACCCCTGACGTCAACGTTCGTGCACGTGTACATACTGGCGGATCCGATTTTGTCCACTCTTGTTGTAAGCAGAACTTGAGCAGCATGGAAACCCTTGGTGTGTGTCAGAATCTACCATGCTACCATATTGGCTTCCAAACAATTATTTGTAATTTAAAAATCCGTTAAAATTGGAGATTCTTACATACAGACGCTATTATTTAACCTCGGCAAAGGTTACTGCATTTTAATTTAGTTGACTTCTGTTGGTTTCGGGGGGGGGGGAGGGCAAAAGACACTATCGCCCCCCCCCCTATTAAGCGCTTCCGGGGGGCCATGGCCGGAATGGCCCCTCCCTGGATCCGCCAGTGGGTGTGCTGTGAATATGTATTAGTTGTGCGATGTCAGCATGTCGGGAGTGTCAGGTATGGATTTATAAACTTGGTTGACATCGATTAAGTACACTTTTGTCATCATTTTCTCTACCGTTGCTCAGGAAGATGGCTTATAACCGCATCCTTCGCTAATTTAACCATAGCTCCAATTTGTCATCTGGCAGTCATTCGTCAGCTGCCAGATAATGTAGAGCTGAGAGCATTCTCCACACAATTCAAAAGCTTATTGCAATTTGCTGATGTTCGTAAGTTTAATTTTACTTATTTCAGCAGTGTCGATAGTAAAAACTATTTCGTTATTAAAACTAGGGTGAGAATTAGATTTGGTGTGGATCATTATGCCAGGTCTTCTCCCTCTATCTTGTTCCTGAGACCACGTAACCTGGGAGCAAAAAGCCGCTGTAAATGAAGGGTCTAAAAAACAGACACCATCTCACAGACACCGTTTGACAGACACCATCTCGCGGACATGGCCAATCTCGGAAACCGCTGGCTCGATCTTTATGAAACCTACACCAAACGATAGCCCGTGTGCCAGAGGCGTGTGGTTTGGACTTTCATGACCTTGGGTCGCGAAAGTCAAAGGTCACCAAATTGCCGAAAAAGAAAAATTTGGACGTACAGACATGGCCGATCTCGGCAACCCTAGCCCGATCTTAATGAAACATTCACCAAACGATCGGCCGTGTGCCAGAGGCGTGCGGTTTGGACTTTCGTGACCTTGAGTCAGGTCAAAGGTCACCAAATCGCCGAAAACCCAACAAAAATTCCTCGCAGACATGACCGATCTCAGCAACCGCTGGCTCGATCTTAATGAAGCTTCCACCAAACGATCGGCCGTGTGCCAGAGGAGTGCGGTTTGCACTTTCGTGGCCTTGGGTCCACGACCAGTGTTATTAAAACTGGTGTGATAATTATATTTGGTGCGGATCATTATGCCAGGTTTTCTCCCTCTATCTTGTTCCTGAGACCACGTGACCTGGGAGCAAAAAGCCGCTGTAAAAGGAAGGGTCTAAAAAACAGACACCATCACACAGACACCGTTTGACAGACACCATCTCGCAGACACCGCCAATCTCGGAAACCGCTGGCTCGATCTTCATGAAACCCACACCAAACGATAGCCCGTGTACCAGAGGCGTGCGGTTTGCATTTTCGTGACCTTGGGTCAGGTCGAAGGTCACAAAATCGCCGAAAAACAATTTGTGGTTCACAGACATGGCCGATCTCGGCAACCGGTGGATCGATCTTAATGAAACCTTCACCAAACGGTCGGCCGTGTGCCAGAGGCGTGCGGTTTGTGCTTTCTTGACCTTGGGTCAGGTCAAAGGTCACCAAATCGACGAAAAACTATTTTTGGCTCACAGACATGGCCGATCTCGGCAACTGCTGGATCGATCTTAATGAAACCTTCACCTAACGATCGGCCGTGTGCCAGAGGCATGCGGTTTGCACTTTCGTGGCCTTGGGTCAAATCAAAGGTCATCAGATCGCCGAAGAACCAAAAAAAGGTTTCTCGCAGACATGGCCGATCTCGGCAACCGCTGAATCGATCTTAATGAAACCCTCACCATGCGATCGGCCGTGTGCCAGAGGCGTGCGGCTTGGACGTTTGTGACCTTGGGTCAGGTCAAAGTTCACCAAATCGCCGAAAAACCAAAACAAGTATTCTCGCAGACATGGCCGATCTCGGAAACCGCTGGATCGATCTTAATGAAACCTTCGCCTGACGATCGGCTGTGCACCAGAGGCGTGCGGTTTGCACTTTTGTGACCCTGAGTTAGGTCAAAGGTCACCAAATCGCCGACCCCCCACCCAACAAAAATACTCGCAGACATGGCCGATCTCGGCAACCTCTTGGTCGATAAAAAAAATCCTTCACCAAACGATAGGCCGTGTACCACAGGCGTGCGGTTTGCAATTTCGTGGCCTTGGGTCAAGTCAAAGGTCACCAAATCGCCGAAAAACAAATCAAAATCATCGCAGACATGGCCGATCTCGGCAACCGCTTGGTCGATTAAAAAAAAACCTTCACCAAACGATCGGCCTAGCTAGATATTCGTGGGTGTGTATAATGTCCGTGGACAGTGGCGTCGCCACGAAATTCTTCCAGGGGGGCAATGTTGATAGGGGGCCTCCTGCTCCCCGAAAAGGGGCCTCCACTGTGTTAGGGCCTCCTCTTGCTTTTTAGGCTCTTAGTATGGTTCCCGAATGGGAACATGATTTCATATTGATGTCTTGTTTGTTCTTGGCATGGTATATAATTTACGCAAAGCGCAATAGCAAGAATCTTTTTTTTCGTTGACAACCGAGCCATACCAGGGTATAAATAAGCAAATGTAGATAAATACGTCAGTGCCAAAACAAACCAATATCTTTATGTTTTATCGACGAGAAGAATCTTCCCGCTGGCCTCTAGATTGTAGCGAGCTGGTGGGGCTCGTGCTGAGCATATCTTAAAGATATCTCCCATTGATCAACCCACTTCTTTGTTCACCAAGTTTAACTGAATATAGCTATCATCACAGTTCATCATAGTTCATCACTACTGTTAGTCATTCCCACCAGCTTGATCTCATAAACAAACTCAAACGATCATTTCTCAGTCCCAGGACAACAATTTCACGAAGGTGACAACGAGAAGTGGATTGAATTGGTTTTCTGATCGTTATCTTAGGGATTTATTAATTTTTTTCTTAACATTTGGTGCTGGCTGCAAGGCACTTGGCACAGAAGCTAAACTAATAAATACTCCGCGAATAAATTCACAGCAAGAACAAGCATTGAACAACCATGCATCAATGGCAACGCAACAATGTAACAATGACAATGCATAAATAATGCAAAACCTTCGAATTCCACGCCGTCACGCCCATGGTTATCACTGTGCTGTACCGTTTTGTTAATTATGTCGTTGAGAAAGTACTGAAGCGGGGAAGCTCTAATCATGCAGGCTGTAATCACAGAAGACAACTGTGTAGGAATAAAATACATTTTAAAACATCATTCCTCCCATTTAATATGGGCATCGGTGTTGTTTTGTATGCTTGTGAGGGGGAATTTAGCCCCGCAATGTTGGCTTTGCTCCATGGGCGTATGTTCTGAAAATGATTGGGAGACCAGTGACGCACCCATATTTGCGTGAAGGGGAGGGGGCAAACGTATTTGGAGGGGGTCCAACTACTGAATATAGTCTTCCCACTTGGACCACTATTTTGTCAAAGGGGAACTTTTTAAATACAATAATTAGTGATCAACTGAATTATCCTGTGGAGGGGCCTAATCTACCACTATCGTTTCTGATTCGTCGGATTTCAACCCTAGCTCCCACAACCTGTTCATATGTATTCGTTTGGCATTCCTTGACAAGTCACCTCGCACTGCTGAAATTACACCTGCACAAATCACTTTAAAATGTACAATTTTCAAATTTCAGACATCCCAGTTCATAGTGCCCGGTCGCCACGACGCCAACGTTAGTGCACGTGCACACCCATCTTGCGCATTCGGCGCATTCGCCACACTTCGTGCGATGCTACGGATTCTGCTGGGCCTCCTACGCTTTGTTAATTACTGCCACATGATAGACTTGCGCCATATCTGACGTGATAAAATGCTTCGTATGGGCGTTCGCTGCGAAAATTCGATAACTTAAATTCGATCATTAGTTCCCTTCTTACCATATTTTATGGTGAAGAAATGCGGATACCCGCTGAGCTTTGATGCACCTCATATCTTTGATTAAACATGCTTCCAGGTTGGCTACCGTACCGAAGCCCTGCCTGAGTGTACTTATTTGGACCCGTTTCGTATTTCTTCGTCTACGGATGTGTCTTAAGGCTCCAATTCATTTTTGTTAGAGGTCCAACGCATTTTAGAAACCCCTGCTCGTTTTAGGGTTTTGTTGATTTTTTGCGCACCGAATATTTTTTTTTTAGTTGTCGGGGCGCTTTCAAAGATCTCGATGTGTTTACTTAGTGCCCGGTATTTTTGTTCGTTTTGGGATCATGTTGCTTTTTGCGGCCCCAGCCTGTTTTCAGGCCCTTGTGCGGTCATATGGCCCCTATGTGCCTTGAGAGCTTCCGGTGTTTTTTTTTAGTGTTCCCGGTATATATATGTAGTTATGGCTACAACGCATGTTTTCGGACCCTGCCGCTTTTTACGAGACTGCGCTTTGAAGGGCCAGTCGCATTTTCGGTCCCCGTTGTGCTCTTAGGGTCCCACTGTGTTTATTTGGGGCTTCTGACGCATATTTGTGGGGCCCCAGTACGATTTTGAGGTTTCGGTGCGATTTTTCTGGGTCCCAGCGCGACTTATCGCGCCCAGGCGCGTGGTTCCGGGACCCAACGCCAGTTATCTGGGCTCAACGCGATTTTTGTGGATCTCTTCTTAATTTTCTTTAACTTCCGAATCTCGCCCTGATTTTTCGAGTCCCTGGTGCCATGTTTTTGTATCTCACCTCGATTTTCTTCGAGCTCCGGTATGTTTTTCGATGCCGTACGCGATTTGTCAAGGCATCTGATGACATGTTCGGTGCATTGTCCTGACCCGGACTTTTTTGCAATCCCTCCTGAATTTGGAGGGCTCCGGCTTTATTTTTCGGATACCGATGAGACTTTTGGGGTCACACGGTGCCTATGTGGGGCCATAGACGCCAATTGTTGGCAGCCCGATGTTAATTTTTGATGCCCAGACCAAATATTTGGTACTACCGATGGGTCCGAGCGCGAAATTTTTGGTACTACTGAATTGTGGGTCAGAGCGCGAAATCTGGTGGTACCGGTTCGAGTTTGCGTGGCGCGTTGTACTTAGTTGTGACCCCAACGCGAGCTTGGCGGTTCCTGTTGCAGATTTTCGTAACTCGGAGCGAGTTTTCTGGGGCCCGACGTATTTATTTTAAGCCCCTACGCGAATTCTGGTGGACGGACGCGAATTTTTGTGGTCCCAGCGCGACTTTTGGGGACCTCGGCTCGATTCTTGGGAGCATATCCCTCTTCGGAGGGAGGGGCCATTTGCCCCTTTGATATGTCACTGCGGCCACCGAAGGAGTTCTATTTTTTATATAGGTCCTTATGTGATATTTTTGGGTCCTGGTACGATTCTTCGGTCTCCAGGTGCGATTTTTTTCGGTGCCCTGACACGTTTTTTTCCAGTGCCCAACGGGTTTTGCGGGGACTTTGACCCGATTTTTTGGGCGCAGAGTGACATTCCGGTTGATAATTGATTTTTGGGGCAGCAGCAACCTTTGGGGTCCAGGCGCGACTTTTTTGGTCCCCAGTGATATTTTCGAAGGCTGCGACGCGACTTTTTTAGTCCAATGTAATCTTTTGTGTCCCGACGTCATTTGCTTGGATCCCTAGCGCGAGTTTTAGCGACCTCGACACTTTGTGGGTGTCCAATACGTTTTGCATGCTTTTGGTGTCATTGCTGGGGCCCAAGAGTGATTATCCATGTCCGGATTGTTTTTCGTTGCCCCGGCTTCATTTGTGCCCAAATGATACTGTTGGGGAACGGTACGACTTATTGTGCCCCTAGCGTGATTTTCATGATCCGGGCGTGAATTTTCGGTACCCATAGGCTCAGCGAGATTTTAAGGGACCCCGGCCGGATCTTTTTGGGCCCATGTCGTGATGTTCAAGTACCCCGGCACGACTCCTGCCATTTCAGATGCTTCTAGAAAATGATAGACCTCCTCTCGCGTCTTAGGGGTCTCGTCTCATTTCCTGGAGCTTCTTTACCGGTTTTGGACGTCTTCTCGTCCGTCCTACCCTCCTCCATATTCAATGGTCCTCCTCTCCCGTTTTGGAGGACCTCCTCCCACATCCTGGGGCCCCTTTAACATGGCATGGGACTTCCTCTCATGTTCCAGGGGCATCCTCTGCCAAATTAGGGGCTCCTGCCACGCCTCGTGGGCCTCCTCCTTTGTCCTCGCAAAGCTTACCCGTCTTGAGGGGATCTTCAATTTTGGAAACCTCGCCTCCTTCCATACCTGCTACCTACCACTCCCATTTTAAGGGCCTTCTCTCATTTCCTGGGAATTCCTTCCGGTCGTCGGGGCCTCATTCGGCCCTGGAGACCTCCTACTCCATCTCGAGGGACTCCTCTCGAGTCCGGCAGGGGCCTCCTTTTTTCTTTTTGAGGCTTTCTTTTTCAAATTAGGGGCCTCCTCTCACGTCTTCGGGGCCTCCTGTTCCGCGTTTTGATTCTATCTTTTCCCATTTTAAGGTTGGCCTCTTACCTCCTGGTGGACTCCCTGTTCTCTCTTAGGTGGCTCCTCTTCCAAATTACACGCAACCTGTCCTATCTCAGCTACCTTGTCATTTCCTGGGGACCTTCTTACCCGTATTGAAGCCTTCTTTCTCGCCTGGGAGCCATCCCTCTTATCTAATGGCCATTATCTCCTATTTTAGGGGCTTCCTCGTGCATCATAGGGTCTCTTTCCAATCTTATATCGTCCTCTTCCGAATTAGGTGCTTCCTCCCACTTTTCTGGATTATCCTTTTCTATCTTGGTGGAACCTTACCCGTTTCGGGGACTGCTTTTATGTCTCCGAAACCTCATCTCATATCCACTGGTTTCTCTTCGGTCTTAGGGCCTTCTCTCATTTTATGAGGTCTCCCTTCCCGTATTGGGGCCTCCTTTGCAATCCTGGGGCCTCCTTTGCAATCCTGGGGGCCTCCTTTGCAATCCTGGAGTCCTCCTTTGAAATCCTGGTGGTCTCCTTTGCAATCCTGGGAGCCTCTTTTGCAATCCTGGGGCCTCCTTTGCAATCTTGGGGGCCTCCTTTGCAATCCTGGGGCCTCCTTTGCAATCCTGGAGGCCTCCTTTGTAATCGTGAGGGCCTCCCTTGCAATCCTGGAGGCCTCCTTTGCAATCGTGAGGGCCTCCTTTGCATTCCTGGGGGTCTTCTTTGCAATCCTGGAGTCCTCCTTTGCAAACCTGGGGCCTCCTTTGCAATCCTGGGGGCCTCCTTTGCAATCCTGGGGGCCTCCTTTGCAATCCTGGGGGCCTCCTTTACAATCCTGGGGGCCTCCTTTTCAATCCAGGGGGCCTCCTTTGTAATCATGGAGGCCTCCTTTGTAATCATGGAGGCCTCCTTTGAAATCCTGGGGGCCTCCTTTGCAATCTTGGGGGCCTCCTTTTCAATCATGGTGGCCTCCTTTGTAATCATGGAGACCTCCTTTGCAATCCTGGGGGCCTCCTTTGCAATCCTGTGGGCCTCCTTTGCAATCCTTGGGGCCTCCTTTGCATTCATGGGGGCCTCCTTTGCAATCCTTGAGTCCTACTTTGCAATCCTGGGGGCCTCCTTTTCAATCCTGGGGGCCTCCTTTGTAATCCTGGAGGCCTCCTTTGCAATCCTGGGGGCCTCCTTTGCAATCCTGGGGCATCCTTTGCATTCCTGGGGGCCTCCGTGCCAATTGTTGGCACTCTCGTGATTTCTGGGGCCTCCTATCCTCTCCTAGGTGACTCCTTCTTCAAATTAGGGGCCTCCTCTCACGTCTTGGAGGCCTCCTCTCGTGTCTCTTCGGCCTCATTGCTCACTTTTTTCCTGTGCATTTCCGGATAGGGGCCTCCTCAAATTTCAGGGGGGGGGCGCCCCCTGTTTGACGGCAGGGGGGGCGACTGCCCCCCCCCCGGTGGCGACGCCCTTGTCCGTGGATACTTTCATTTGAATTGAAAATGCTGTACTAGCTGGGGTGTGGAGAACCACTTTGTCCATGCTTGAATTATCTTCACTTCACAGGCGTATACCAAATTGGCTACTGTAGCTCTTATTAAGTCAGAAAAGTTTGATAATTCTATCATTTGTATTCCTTCAATTGGATGTGATTGGATTGTAACTTTACGGCGCACTCAGCAGCTGAGGCCGTATGGCGTCGCCTGCCTGTCATCCTGGCAGGAAGGGCGGGCATCGCGGGGAATCGAACCCCGTACCTCTGTCGTGCCAGTCGCTCATCTTAACTACTGAGCTACCGATGCCCTGTAATCCTTCCAGGTGATATTTTGACTTGCATTCTTTTGATTTGTAATCTTTCGACTTGTATCCTTTCAAATTGCATGCTTTCAACTGGTGTTCTTTTCACTGATTTTTTTCTCAACTGGTATTCTTGTGTGTGTATGTATTTATGTGTGCATGTATGTGTACGTGTGTGTGTTGGTGTATATATATATATATATATATATATATGTGTGTGTAGGTTTGCGTGTATGTATGCGTGTGTGTACATGTGTGTGCAGGTGTGTGTCTATGTATGTGTGTGTAGGTGTGCACGTGTAGATGTATCTGTGTGTATATATGTGTAGGTGTGTATGTAGGTGTATGTGTACACTTCAGGACATCACAAGAGATGAGCAGACAAGCGATGACGGAGAATGTGAGTAAAATACAGAAACAATCATAGCAATTGCAAGCGATGGCGATACCGTGTGGAAGATGAGACACAAGTGAATCGGTCCAAGTCCTGTCAGTATGTGTCTTAAAAACATTGAAGGCACATTACACAGCAGTGCACCGGCGAGAAGGGGGAAATGTACCCTAACCTATGCTCACCCTAAGAACCGCCTGTGGGACATACAACATGCACCTTGATGTAGTTGAGGAATCGTATAATATTTGAGATATCCACGTTGGGGAGTTCGTCTAATATAACGGAAATCCTCGATGTTTTGGAATATTTTTGTCGATTGAAATTCAGACGCGTGCATGAAAAGCATATCTTCCACTGGCAGCACGGTGCCATAGGCTGTGCATCGGCCTCGGTCTTTCCGTGTAAGAAAGACGAGTTTGGTAAATATGGCCGATATGCAGTCAGGAAAAAGGACGGATATTGGAATGGACGCAGTGAGGAAAAAGGACAGATATTGGAATGGACGCAGAGGAATGGAAGGATGGAAGAGGCACTCCAAGTCTGGCTCCTCCCCTTTGGACCGGGCCGCCGGATCGTTTGTACACTCAATCCCCCCACCACGAAAAGGTGGTGCCTCGTCGGGGGGGAACACAGCATTCGAGCCTATATATTTGGCAGTTTATGTTCACTAGTATGTGTGATGCATATATATTATATATATATATATATATATATATATATATATATATATATATATATATATATATATATATATATATATATATATATATATATATATATATATATATATATATATATATATATATATATATATATATATATATATATATATATATATATGTATATATATATATACATATATATATATATATACATATATATATGTTATATATATATATATATGTATATATATATATACATATATATATAATATATATATATATATATATATGTATGATTGCATTTTATTATAAATCATGTGTGATGGAAATTTGCAGCGTATCGTGCTGCCCTGCTATAGCCTCGTTCTTTGCATATATATATGTGGAATGATCCCTTAGCTATTTGTTTTAGCATCATATTCCAGACTAGCATAAACATACGAAAACAACTTCAAATGGCGACGGCCTTCAAACTAAGGTTCGAAGGCGTCCTCTTTTCAGACACCACACAAACTCTCAGCATGTTGAAAGTAACACATTCCAGACTAGCATAAACATACGAAAATAACTTCAAATGGCGACGGCCTTCAAACTAAGGTTCGAAGGCGTCGTCTTTTCAGACACGGCACAAAATCTCGGCATGTTGAAAGTAACACATTCAAGACTGGCATAAACATACGAAATTAACTTCAAATGGCGACGTCCTATAAACTAAGGTTGAAAGGTGTCGTCTTTTGAGACACCACACGAAATCCCAGCATGTTGAAAGCAACGTATTCCAGACTAGCATAAACATAGCAAAACCACCTCAACTAGCAACGGCCTTCAAACTAATGTTCGAAGGCGTCGTCTTTTGATACACCACACGGAATTTCAGCATGTTGAAAGTAACACATTCCAGACTAGAATAAACATACGAAAGTAACTTCAAATGGCGACGGCCTTCAAACTAAGGTTCGAAGGCGTGGTCTTTTCAGACACCACACGAAATCTTAGCATGTTGAAAGTAACGCATTCCCGACCAGAATATAAAAAAAAAATCAAATGGCGAGCACATGACCAATAACTGTGGAATGAGTAATTGGACACTTGCACCAAACTATTAAGCTTGAGTGTGAACAATGAACTATATTACGTACATATTCGCAACCCATAAATGCAGACCCCAAGCACTTCCTTGATCAATGTTTTGTGTGATGTTGTCAAAAATGGAAGTAAGTGTTGTCTACTGTGATTTGCTTGTGATTGTTGCAGATATCAAGGAAAGTGGATGTACAAACATGACTTGGATATGTGGTAGGACATACAATCCATTTGTCTGGAACTCGTTTCAACCATAACGGTTTTACCTACAATCTCTTTTGGATGCTCCCAACGTTCCCTATGGGTGATAACTATGTCATGAGGTTTCGGAACGATGCGCCAGTTGATTGTTTACATGATTTGCATTTCTTTGTTTTAGGGGAGCATAACGTAATTATGAATGGTTCAGAATTGCTCTGAATGGAAGGTTTCTTCGCATGGGACGGTGCCTGAGAATGTTGTTTCCGACCTGCCGATGCCGGAATGTTGAGATACTTAGTCACGTTCTGGGTCGAGATTACCGGTACCGAAGTACTGAACAAAGAAATTTTGCAGTGCTGCTGATAGTGTGAGTGAGGCCACCTGTGTTTTGGAAATCATGCAGTGTTTGGATAGGTCACTCACTATATAAGTTCCCTCGTCGCGCAAAGCCCTATTTCTTTCCTTTTCTTCAAATATTACAACCCACGGAGTACATCAATGGACGTGTTCACATGCATTTTATGATGCCCTGTGACGCCTTTAATTGTGTTGTGAATGCTTTCTATGCGATTCGTACTCGATTTGTTCCCAATAATCTTGGCGATTACTTTCTTCAACTTAAATTGCCGGAAGTACGTAACAAATTTCGCTGCTTCGTTTCCGAGACGGGCCCAATTGCTGAAACACTCCTCAGCTTTTTTTCGCGAATGAGATCTTGTCAGTGATGTTAATTAAACCACATTTGCTATCGAACAGATCGCTTAGATTTGACTGGCGAACGACTTCCGGAATACGCATACGGGTAAGTTGGTGCTAAGTTGGAAAATGAACGTGGCAAAGGACATGGTCCGCGTCAGGGAAGTACGTATGCATTGGTACGTAGTGCAGGATCATCATCAGTTGTGAAACTTACTAAAAAATTTGCTGAAGATACCAATTGCCTAAACTTCCAGTGATCCAGCGGTTGCCGAGATCGGCCATGTCTGTGAGCCAAAAATTGTGGGTTTTTTCCGGCGATTTGGTGACCTTTGACCTGACCCAAGTGTTAAGTGTTCGTTAAGTGAAGGGTTCATTAAGATCGATACAAGGCTGCCGAGATCGGTCACGTCTGCGATAAACTTTTTTTTATACTTCGGCGATCTGGTGACCTTTGACTTGACCCAAGGCCACGAAAGTGCAAACCGCACGCCTCTGGCGCACGGCCAATCGTCAGGTGAAGGTTTCGTTAAGATCGATCCAGCGGTTGCCGAGATCGGCCATGTCTGCGAGGAACTTTTTTTGGCTTTACGGCGATCTGGTGACCTTTGACTTGACCCATGGCCACGAAGTGCTATCCACACGCCTCTGGCACACGGCCGATCGTTTGGTGAATGTTTCATTAAGATTGAGCCAGCGGTTGCCGAGATCGGCCAGGTCTGCGATGATTTTTTTTGTTTTTAGGTTATTTGGTGACCTTTGACCTGACCCAGGGTCACGAAAGTGCAAATCACTCGCCTCTGGCACACTGCCGATCGTTAGGTGAAGGTTTCATTAAGATCGATCCAGCGGTTGCCGAGATCGGCCGTGTCTGTGAGCCAAAAATTGTTTTTTCGGCGAATTGGTTGTTGGTTGGTTGGTTATTGGTTTTACACGTCGACCGTTGAGTCATGTAGCGTCGCCAATCTCTCACGCCGATTGGTCGCCGAAGAGTAGCGATAGGCGAGACTCGAGCCCACAACCTTTCGATTGTGAGACGAGCATCTTACCCCTAGACCACTCGTCCCCTTCGGCGAATTGGTGACCTTTGACCTAACACAAGGTCACGAGAGTCCAAACCACACGCCTCTGGCACACGGGCTATCGTTTGTTGTAGGTTTCATGAAGATCGAGCCAGCGGTTTCCGAGATCGGCCATGTTATCGAGATGGTGTCTGTGAGATGGTGTCTGTTTTTTAGACCCTTCCGAGCAACGAAGGTGGGACCAGAACCCGCAACCTTTGGTTGAGACGTAATCCATGCTTGAGCATAACTACGTCCTCTTCGTCCATACAGCAAAAGATGTCATTAAGGCTCGAGACAAGTTCAGAGCATCCAAACTAATCGATTTCTCTCAGAGGTTCAAAGGGCGATACATAACGCGGCAATGCACCAACCGGACTCCTGACACTGGCGAAATCCAGCATCCGATCATGTTTCCACGTAACGAGAAGAGTACAGAACCATTGCATATAGCACACTGCTTGTCGAGCGGACGAAGCGCGCCACCCATTCAGGCAGCTGCAAACAGACCGGGAGAAGTGTTCAAGAAAAAATAACGGCCAAATCACATCTAGGCACCCCAACTCCTCAGAAAATGGGCTGACGTGAAAAATACGATATGAACAGCGCTTAACAAGCGGTCAATCGCCAGGTGGTCCATCACACCTCAGTTCAACGCACTTCAGTGGTTGGGACCACTCCTCCTTGCGGTAATTCGAAAGCCGCGAGGTCGACTGGGCACATTTCACATCACTCGTGTCATGGAGCGACACGAGTGGCAGCTTCGCTGTATTTTGGCTCCTCCGTAATAAGAATACCCATCTACCGATAATGGACAAAAGATAGAGCCGGACAAACACGCACACCGCCATCCACCATCAACGTGTTCACATCCTGGTAACAGATCTAATCGCTTAGTTCTGCTAAACCATCATCCTCTAGATCGAGGTCTTCCATGTCTTGGAAAAGAGACTCGTCCACCTTGACGTCCTCGCCAGCGTCCTCCAAGAACTTGATGTCCGAATCCACCAAGGTGGTGTCCTTGAGGAACAGCTCGCGTCCTGATAGCTTGTTTTTGCGCGCACTTTCCTGCTGACGCTGCTTCTCGGCCCGGAGAGAACTAATCTCGTTGTCGAATTTATCCTTCCACGCCAAGAATGTCTCCACTGAGACACGGGTCCCCTCGAAACGTTTCCGTTCCGCCTCATCTAACTCTAGTTTGATCCTCTCCGCTTCCTCGTCCTTGCGCCGCTTGAGCTCGTCGCAGTGACAGTTAAGCCATTCGCCGGCGGCCGAAACAATCGTGAACACGGATACCATTCCAAGGTTGTCGTCGGCCTCCTTTTGCAGGGCCTCCATCAGCTGCTCCACTTCGAGCGGCGTGCAGTTGTCGGGTTCCTGGAGCATCTCGAGCTGCGGCGCCACGTCGGGGTAGCGGTCCGGACAGGCTACGGCCAACATGCACTGGCATCCGCCGGCCGGATCAGAGTCATAGTCCTGGCTCTTCACGGAGATGTGGTACTGGCCCGGTCCCATCACTTCCAATTCTTCGGGGTATATTGATTGCAGCGCTTCCAGCTCGTTTGCTTGCTCTTCACCATAGTTGATATCCATCCGTCCAAACACACCGGTGTACCGGATTATTCTTATTGATATATCAATTCTGAGGCATACAATGCCACGGATCCGTTCCGGTTCATCAGTATATTAACGCAATTACCTGGAAAATAGAGCAAAATGTAATCAAGGCCATTGGCATGATAATTAGTATATCATATATTCATCAGAGCCAGCAAGTTGTTGTCATGTGGTAGTTTTGACCGGTTTAAGCTAGGGTTGGAAATATGCTAGCATATATTGTTAATACCAGGGACCTGGCAAACATATTTCCTGTCAATGCACATCATCTTGTGCAGGAGATCATGACGCATATGTGATTCTTGATTCGGTTCTCCAGAACCCAGTCCAATAAGTAAATTGTGGTCTGCTGCAGCATTAGCAGTACTTGACAGTGCACGATTGTTCCCGGTTAATACCACTAACATGGCAAAAACCAGTTTTTGTCAGCATTTCGCCCGCCCGGATTCATTCAACGCTTAAACTAGCATACCAAAACTACTTTTAGCTGTCTGATGGGTTAAGCCAGCTAAAACATACTTCCACTCATAGGCACCTTGTCATAAGCACCTTGTCACAAATATACATAGCTAAAGTGTGTCATTGATGAAAGTTATCATACATTGGCTGAATCAATTATTTACCGCAAAAATGCACTCACAAAAGGTGCTTTGCCAATTTCCATTACAGTAAAGATCAATGTTTTGTGGACAATAGCGCAAGAACATACTTAGTTTCAAAGAACCAGGACATACATTTATTTACCAAATCCAAGCAAGTGTCCATGTCCAAACCAGTGTCCATGATGTATGAACAACATTACATTTACAACATATTTGCATTCAATGCATTTTCCAAATTGCAACAGACAGCATTTAAGTACAATATCACTGCTTGCTTTTGAAATACCTTCGAAAACAGAAAGGGTGGTCGGTTTCCGCCCCTCCTGTGCGCGTGTTAAACTAGCTTTGGCCATTGACATGGCTCAAACCAGTTTTAGCCAGCTTTTTTCAACCCTGATTCATCACCGATGACTGAGGTATGTTTCAAATGATTTTATGCATAGAAAGAACATGCCAGCATACTCCGGAGTTGGTAGATGGGAGACATGCTTTTTCTGTAAAACTTACCACCACTGCGAGACCACGAAGAACTTCACTATACATAGATAATATCATGTGTTCATTGTCAATAGGAATCACTACTCAAAGAAAATAAATAATTCATATCATAATCACATTTTCCCATGTTGTGGGTAACATACTTCTATTATGTCTGGATAACAAAGGAACCAATCAAATTGGGGAGTCCTGTGTGACAAGCCACATTAGCAAAGAGAACATCAATGTTGATGCATACTCGTATATTCAAACTAAATGACAGTGCCGAACGAAAACAGCATGCTAAATTATTTATGCTGGGATAGAAAACAACCCCTATAAGCCATGTAACACAACTTTACACTCATTGTCATCAAGAGCAATACACTTTGTTCATTGGGTGGTTCACGAGGCGCCGCATGCACGATCATGGCTAGTGGCGTCACCCACACTGCTTCGCCGGTGTGCCGCGGGATTTGGAAATGTCCCACGTGGTGCGAGTGTTAAACCCGGGACCTTTGGTACCCAGAGCTCAACACCTTAACCACTCGGCCATCCCCGCCCCAAGAGCAATACACTGAGCCATACAGTTCATTCCTCGCAAAGGCCTTGCTACACTGAGTTGCATGTCCTTCATCCAGCTGTGCATGAGGGTCATTCAGGTCATGTAGATGGTACACATCGTTTGCAGCCCTAAAGCATGACTCAGGAGAGTTCGAGACATCCATAAGACCTTGCCATCATCTCATCTGATCAGACATACTCTGATCCTCTGGCTGTATGCACTGCTCATGATGAATCATTCCCATTCTGTCCAGTAATTTTTCCTTTGCTTTCTGATACACCTTGTCTGCTTGAACGTGGAACAAAAATCAACTATGACATTCCTTGTTTTGTCTTCAGTGTATTTATTTAATAAATTAAGGTTCCCAATGGTGACAAGATCCATTTCGATATGCATGTTGAAAATTGTTTTGTGCATATAAAGAACATGCCAGCAGACTCCAGAGTTGGTAGATGGTAGACATGTTTGATTTTTGCAAAACTTAGTACCACTGTGAGACCACGAAGAACTTCAATTATGGTAATATGTTCATCGTGTGGTTGCATCACTCGCTTTCTTCTGTTGTCCTTGACACAGGCTTATGGTCGTTGATCTCTGAAAATTATTGGGGGGGGGGGGCACAATAAATGGAGGCAATGAGCGAACCCAAATGGATGGGTGGGGTGGGAATGGGGGGCACACTCCATAGCGTTCCACGCTAAAAGTTGAAATGGTTTGTGTGTGTGGTGGGGGTCCAAAGCCAACATTGCGGGGCACTTCTCCCTCGAAAGCATACAAAACAACACCGTTACACAGGCTTCTTCTTTTATCTCAGTTTCCCCTCGATCTCTTTTCTGTGCTGACAGCACTTCAAACTAGCTCAACATTCTTGTCTTCTCTTTCCCAATAGCCCAAAGCTTAGTTCTTAGCAATGCTCTTAGTTGTTGGGCCCCAGGTCTTAATCAGCCCCGTCTCGGGGCGGGCGGGGGGGGGCGGTTAACGGTTTCGTACGGTTCTCTAGTGATAGCTGCAAAACGGCGGGGCGCAGCGCCGCAAAATTGCAATATCCTTTCTTTCATCATTTTGCGTCTGAAGTGAAAGTTTGAACCTCAGGTCGTACGAGGTAATCAGCCTTGCTCAAGGCAAAGAAGATCACCTCCAAAAAGATATGTGGATCGACAACTCATACACATGAAGAGATATTGGAGTGAAGCTTACAATGTGAGTGCAATTAGGCAGTGTGTCCAAAACGTATCAGTTGGATTTTAGAGCGGCAGCTACAGTGAACATCTCTGGTTTTAACAAGTCAACCTTTGTTTCTACTAAACTGAATGCCTGGCTTATCCATAAAGCACCAACAAAATATGAAATGCTTTTAGATGGCTTTAACACTTGCACCGCTATCCCATTCTTCTTCCTGAACCCCAAGATACCTTTCTATTGTCATCTGAATCTGCATCCCTTCCAGGTTCTGAATGCCAGCCATTTCATCCCGTTCAAGACCTGTGCTTTTAGCCAATCACATGCTTCTTTATTTGCCAGCATAAAGTTGTGTAATTTTCATCTCTATAAGCAAGCTTGTCTTGTACAGTCGTTCACGAAAATAAGATCCCGTATACCTTTACTGTGGCTGGGCACTAGGACGCAAGCTGGAAGGAGCTTTGTTACAAAGGGTGTAGGGAAATAAGAGGGGAGATTTATGATGTCAATGAAGCATTCTCTTGTCATAGAATGGTGATAGGATTCCCAACTGTGACACGTTTTAGAAATTTAGTTCGAATTCTTGATGGGATGGTTTTTGGGCCTCCAGGATCGTATTGTTAGGCAGAGATTGTTGCGTGAACCCTGACCTCACCACCCGATCCATGAATTGCTGTTCTAAGGTATAAATTTAGCCAACGTTTAACGTGCTGTCAATGCACCGACACGGCCACCCCCACAGCCCGTTCTCGACCTTATCGGGCCAGTTACCAACTGACCCAGTTAAATGTGAGCGCGTGAAGCGACTCAAACCTTGTCTTGCCAGGACAGGGGAGACCAGTGCAGGTCAGCGCTCAAACCAACTCAGCTACTGGGGCAGCAAATCCCGGGGCAGCACTTGCGTGTTTAATTTAGATAGACTGACAAGTCAAGTCAATCACTTGATTAAATTACACATGTTTTATTGAGAAACCCAAGTTGTTGGGCATACATCATATGCTGTATGATATACTATTATAGTATTATATATATTGTGCACTGCATAGCAATCAACATATTCAGATTTAATTGCGGATAAAATATGTCTTCACGTGGATACCATCAAACTATTTTACAATCAGAAGTTTTGAGTTTATATTACTTCAGAACAAAATGTAACCGTCCCATCAGTCTTTCGTGGTGTAAATCATCATTTAATTAATTAGGGAGCGAATAACATTTAATGCCATATTTTGATGTCGAATTGCTGCATGGGGAGCATAAATAACGCCCCATGGGGCCAGATAAATATACTTTCCAGGGACAGGTCATTCTATAATTTTCTTCCCACACGATGACAATTGCGCGAAGTTCAGTGCGACCGGCATTCCGGAAATTTATATTGTGCCAAAGCTGAGCCGACGTCATTGCAGTACCTTTGAGAAATATCGGGAATACTGACGAACTAATTTGCACGAACCGGGATCGTTTACCAAATCACATGGCATGGATACATCAATGTGTGTGTATGTGTGTGTGTATGCGTGTTTGCATGTGTGTATGTGTATGTGTGTGTATGTGTATGTGTAGGTATGTATGTGTGTATGTGTATGTATCTGTGTGTGGGTATGCGTGTATGTGTATATGTGTATGTGTGTGCATGTGTGTGTGTGTGTATGTGTATATGTGGGTGTATGTGTGATGTCTGTAAGTGAGTATGTGTGTATGTAAGTTCAACCACCAGTGCAGTGGTGGGAATTAATATAAATGGATTGGCTCTACAAGTCATTGCTCTCAGGCACTGTAAAATATAATGGTTATTGCACCGTACGATTAACACCAACCGTGCGATTAACACATACTGCTAAACCACGGTTTTGCAAACGTACGCGACCGACAAGTAATGGTACTTTCTGGCGTGGGATAAATAAATTGCATCCCACATGAAAAACACACATACATTTTGACTTGCGTGCTGAAGACGTTCCTTTCAGTTATGTGGCTACAAATCACGGGATTAGCATTTTGTTCATCCAGGGCCGAAGCTCATCCAAGTCAGCTGGGACTATTGTTCTTTTTTTACGAAGTGGGCAAATCAAGTACACAACTCGCGGTTTGAAATTCCTTTAACCCGCTTCTCTTCGGCGGGCAACTTACATGCATACTTATATTCTCGTACATGGTGTTCATCTAAATGGTGACCCAAAGGGGCCTACATAAGCCCTTCAAATTTACACTATGCACCTTACCGAAAACTAAAATTTGGCACCGAGGTAATCTAACATAACATGAACATGCCTGGATATTGAACCATCGCGCAACCGCCAACTGGCAGCCGCGACGACCATTTTCCAAATACCAGATACATGGCTCTGGCTGACGACACGAGTGGTGCTGATCTGTTTTCGAAAAATCTCGAATGTAAAAGGAAATGCTACTGCACTATTCACTGGGTTACTGTGCCTTGCAAAAACCACAACAAGTAACTTCAGCACACATACCCGCCTGGTTAGCTTCCTGGCCTGCAAAGGTCTGCCCGTCTTAGCACAACTGGTCGAGTCGCGTCACACGCTTGCTCCTCACGCCTCCGGCTGGGATGGCCAGTTGGAAACTGGCCAGGCACGGTCGGAACGCAGACACCAGGCGGCCGTTCCCGACTTCATGGGTACGCTAAGTCGCATTTCCCGAACGCATAAACGTTACGACGCATATACGTTTTGATGCAGACACCAGGTGTTCGCCTGGTGCCTGCGAATACAAAGCTTTAAATAAATAAAAAATCCACAGGGCTGAAAGAAACGTCTTTAGCACGCAAGTTAAATGCACGCGATTTTGCCATGTTTGTGTATGTCCCTTTTTGGTGTGGGATAAGATTGATTTGTCCCACACCAGAAAATGCGATTACTCTTGGGTTGCGTACGTTTGCAAAACCGTGGTTTAACAGGATGTGTTAATTGCACGGTTGGTGTTAATCGTACGGTGCAATACACTTTATATGAACGTGCCTGAGTGCAATTACCTGCAGAGCCAGTCTATTTGCTATTCATTACCCATCGCTGCACTTTTGGTAGAACCGGAATACAAATGCAATTCACGTGAAAGCTGGCATGGTATAAAATTATTAAGCCACTCGTGAGTGGACACGTTTCATTTACATCACTGTCTTACGGCTCGTGGTTTACATAAAAAAGTTCCACTTACTCGTGGTTTAATAGACAAGTTTCCAGTCGCCTCACGCTCTCGCATTTAGCCTCCGGCTGGGAGGCACAATTGAAACCTGGCCCAACGAGGCCAGAAACGAGCTCCCGTATAGGTGCGTATGATATATGATATATTATATATATATATATATATATTGGTTGGTTATTGGTTTTTACGACACGTCGACCATTGAGTCATGTAGCGTCGCCAATCTCTCACGCCGATTGGTCGCGGGCGAAGAGTAGCGACAGGTGAGACTCGAACCCACAACCTTTCGATTGTGAGACTAGCATATTACCCCTAGACCACTCGTCCCCTATATATATATATTATTGCACGCCAGAAAGTACCGTTCATACTCGTCGCGTACGTTTGCAAAAACCGTGGTTTAACAATATGTTTTCATCGCACGGTGGGTGTTAGTCGTACGGTGCAAGAACCTTATATTATAGTGCCTGAGTGCGTTGACCTTGAGAGGCAATACATTTGCTAATCATTTCCCACAACTGCATTAATGGCTAAGCTGGAAAATACACTACATTCACATGGATGACGGCATTAGATAGCATTGTAAAACAAATCGTGACTGGAACATTGTATTTGAACGTCGAGCCGCAGGCGAGTGGTTCAAACAGAATAATTAAATATCTCATGGTTTATTGCATAGCAAACAACATGGGGCTTAGCTGATGTTCGTGTACTACGGTTGGTAAAATTATGTCTCCGCACGCTGCAACTCAGGATGAAAATAAAATTGCATGCAGCTCCGTGGCTTTCACTCAGCAGGTTAACCCGAAAATTACGTTCAGCTAAAGGATGGTATTGCCACCAAATGGCATGTATCGGGTCGATCATCTGTCGGATATATTTGTCAGATAATTCAGTTCAAATGCACACAATTGCATCCTCATACCATGAAGACACCTTTGAGTCATAAATTTACTTAAACGACGGTATGATAATACCTTAGGCCCATTCCACGGCAAATCGCCAAGGGCATAACACCCAATATTTTACATTTGAATGCAAATATTTGTGTGGGGTCATCTGATGCGCCGAATCCAGCTGTGCCATTTTTAGAAAGATCACGTCAACGATCAAGAAGTTATAGCCCAGGGAATTTCTGCGATGTCACCAAACAAAGTTGTCTTGAGGTCCTTAACACTCGCACGTCCGGCGGTCCGCGCCAACTTCGCATGTCCGGGGGGGGGGGGGCAGATGTCTGCCCCCCCCCTAAGATCTCGAGAACTATGCTAGGTAGCGACAAACGGAAAACGGCTTTGGATAGCTGGTGACAAGCTCTATCGAAAGTGTTTCAGTCATTTTCTCGCTCAGGTCAATATTTAGGTCACTGGGTCATCATATGTCAAATTCGACCAGATCGGGTGGGACCCTCAGATATTGGCACATATCTCAGGACCTGTAACAGATAGAAACAAACTGCAAATGCTATTCGACAGCCCTTGAAATGTGCTATCGACGTACGCTGTGTAATTTAAGGTCAGGTCAACAGATGGGTCACCGAAACAATGACCTCAGGTCAAGGTCATGGGGTAGAGTAGGGAGGTCATGTAATATATCAATCGACACGTCTTGGCGATACAAGCACAATGACGGTAATTTCAGCCTTCTAGCTCAATGCATTGCGATATAATGCGCAGAAATGTGCTAGTGATTTCAGGTGACCTCAGCTGACCTTGGTGGGGCCACTGAGCAAAAATGTCAGCGATAGCATTGCGAATAGCTTCCAACTACACGCCATAACGGTTGGAGGTCATTCCGAGAGCAAATATGTAACCCGGAAACATTTGTATATTTTTCCATAGGCCTATAATGGGTAAGCCATGGCCACGACCTGACCTCAAGTCAACGCTACGAAAAAACCGTGATATACATATTATAGACCCTGATAAGATCATGACGTGATATAAGTTTGAAATCAATCGCCCAGTTATTGTGGGAGTGATGCCACCTAGAACTCGGAGGGACATTAGGTCACTTCGCCTGACCTGGTGACCTGACTTGAGATGACCCAGGGTCAAAAATTTCTGAGGATATGCGGAAAAGACCAATGAGCAGCCATGCGAGGTTTGGCCTTGCTAACCCGATTAGTATGGCGGCAAAGTAGGAAAAACCGCAGGGGGGGGCAGATATCTGCCCCCCCCGGACGTGCGCGGGTTAATACAATGAAGAACAATCCGAATTTTGCAAAAGTATATATCGGTGAACTCACAATAATTCACTGCATCTTTTTGCTATGTCGGAATTTTCGTTTCTGGGCCATTTGAAATCGTGACACCGTGACCTAAGGTCCCGTGACATACTTTAACTATCGGGACAGTCGCAATGCGATTTGAAGAAGTGTAGAAATGAAGTTCGATATCTTATCTTTTGAAGCAAAAAATGAAAACATAGGGTTTTGCTCCTCAAAATCTACATATCCGTTCAAAATGAGGCATCCATAGTTGTTTTTGCGCTAGTTTATCGTGGCCTGTTTTAATATTTGTTTTCAACAGTGTATTAATGAAATTCAAGCGTTTTGATGTTCGTGGCACGTGATGGGATGAGAATGTTAGTCATCTGATCTAGCGTGTTGTGTTGCACAAGTGTTCTAACTCGTTGTGAGGTTGGTTGGTTATTGGTTTTTACGACACGTCGACCGTTGAGTCATATAGCGTCGCCAATATCTCACGCCGATTGGTTGCGGGCGAAGAGTAGCGACAGGTGAGATTCGAACCCACAATCTTTCGGTTGCGAGACGAGCATCTTACCCCTAGACCACTCGTCCCCTCGTTGTGAGGTCAAGGGTTAATGGTAATGGTATATATTTCTCCGAATTGTGGTAAGTGGCCCATTCCACGACAAATCGACAAGGGAAGGGGCCAAATTACGCTCTATATGTCGATGAAAATTCCTATATAGGGTTAGTTTGTTTCTATGATCCAGCTGTGCAATTTTGCGAAAGGTAGGAGCAGCGGTTAAGGAGTTATAGCATCGGACATTTCTGAGAGGTCACCTAAGTCTTTGGAGACCTGGAACTCAATGAAGAGTAACACGAATTGCATGAAGATATACATCGTTGAACTCGTCATGATCCACTGTATCTTGTGTCAATTTCTAAATGTTTGTTCTCGCCTTTTTTTTTAAATCGTTGGCTTGTGACTTAAGATAACGTGACTTAGTTTGACCTTCGATAAAGTAACAATGCTATTTTGGAAATTCAGAAGCGACGAAGGGTGATTTGTGAAATCCTAGATCCTCACTTGAAAGCAGAAAAGTAATATGTTGAAAAGTAATGTTTTCACCTTATGCAATCTATTTCACCTTATGCAATCTATTTCTGCCTCTAATGTCGGCATATCAAAAATGTATGAACACATTTCACCGACAACACCGAAGGGTTTCTATCACCGCCAATTCACTGTAATATGGACCTTCTGGCATTTCAAACCCCACATTCTGGAACCGAAAAGATGAACCTCATTGACTGAGTAATCGCATTCATCTTGAACTGCTTGAGATCAAATTTGGCGCTGACGCATCCATCGACACATGCTGAGCATGAAATTAATCACATTGGATCATGAGTCGTCTACATCGGTGTAATACAATTAAGTAACATAATTACGCAATGCAATGCAATACAATGTGTTGCAGTACCGTATTATAATAATGCAATGTAATGATCTACAGATCTGCAGATCATCCCATACCTTGTCAGAATCCCAGCTCAGACCATGATCTGTCACTGCGATGATATTAATGAACACATTCTGTATCATCGCGCACACCAACACGTCTCACTTCACCCGACTACCATTCACACACGCCCCGCATCGGTAAGCAGTTCATGAACTAATACTGTGCTGTGGGTCATTGGTGTGAACTTGTGGTACCCCTGTGCTCCCTTCATCGTGATGGCTTTCGAGAAGCGCTCGGTGAGGTGGGTCGTGACAGTGATAAATTATTCGTGAAATAGGGTGGAATACATCACTTTCTGAACACTCAATCGACATCCTTATCCACGAAGTATTAACATCCTGCTTCGTGATGCGTGCTTATGAAGTTTTCGTGTCTCCTTTATAACAGTATCTCGTTTATAAGTATCATGCTCATGCTCTCGATAAGGGATGGTGATACATGAACATTTCGCAACGCAATTTCAGGTAAAGGGATAACCTATGCGATGTGGCATGCAATACCAGTGTATTGCATAGGTAATTTTCTCGCTATCCGACTATTGCTCTTCCCTAAATTATAAATATTAAAACAAATGATAAACGTGCAGTCATAAGTAGGCCATTGGCTCAAATATGAGTCTGAAAGACGTCAAAAGCATTTTAAATGGCACTAATTCCAAGGCAAATTTTGACATCCTCCTGTGCTCGTTTCGACATCTCACACCTAACGAAAAACCATTATTTTAACCCTGGGTCGTGACGTTCATTGCCTCCTACTTTGATACAAATATGAACTTGATGCAGCTGACTAGTCTGTGCGACAGCTACTCAAATATGTCCTCCGCCGTCAGTATCTGATTGTTAAGCGGGCATTTGAGCCTCTCTTGAGCGGCGACACGCTTGGCTGTGCCTTCGATGCCGTCGCAAGTGCCTTTGCAGTGAGAAGTGACAAAAAAGTCATTCACAGGATACACCAAAATCTGTCTGATGGTGACCCACATTGACGAAGTCATGCTTATTTGTATACTGCCGTCTGTGAAATAAATATTTTGTTTAGGTCAGGCACTGTTGTCCGAATTTATGCGATAAGCCGTTGCACGAACGAATGCACAATGTCGGTGTTGTAGTTTGTGCCGTCAGAGATAAAGCAGTAGTTCTGATGGCACAGTACATCGTCCTCACACCAGCACACTACAAGCGGGTGCACCGTACATTGTGACGAATCCCAGTGGAACCCTTGAGCTGCATCCTGCACCACAAATGAATACTTTACAGCGAAATCGTACTAGAGAATCATTTCGCCCCCCTTTGCGAAGGCGAAGTGCTGACTTTGTTTGTCAGCCACAAAGTGGTGTCTGGTGAGCTTCACGGTTTGCTGGCTCAAATATCGCATGCTTGCTCTTGCATGCAGGCTCTTTGGTCTAACCTATTTCTGTGAGTGTACAGCGATGCGTGCTCATCCACTGTTTGCACCTAATCCCATTATCCATGTCATCATCTGGGACTAAATCATCTTCACTCTCTTCTCCTGATTTGTCCGCGAGGATAATCCTCAAGTTCAAAGTTCATCACCCCGCTTCACCAGGGCAGTCCTCAAAGTCGTGCATCATACAATCACGGTTTTCCGTGCTATATACAGCGCGATTGAGGAAGTTACGGCATTCGAGACCGGAAAGGCCGAGAGCGGATATGTGCAGTTTTGGGTTTTAATAAGTGCACATGCACACCGAGTACGTCCCTCTGCTGTCTGCCAAGACGCAATGCTTTGGACGAAGGGCAGCAAAGGTTAAGAAGCCGGTGAGAGGGTTTTCAGAGTTCTGCTTGTATAGATCATATATCTCACACAAATTTCCCAAAGCAAGCCTTTTCTGAACTCTACTTTTGGTTGTATCAACCTGTCGCACCGTGACACGGTCGATCTTGCCGAGACACATCCGGCTGATCTGGTCCGACCCATGTAATACCTTTACTTTCACCTTGACTGCGTCCGACACCCTCCGAAATTTCCTCGCTTCACAGGCAGCATGTTCAGCGAGAGTGAGCACTGGGCACCCAAACACGGTGCCACCCCTTGTTTGTGCCCTTCTTGATATTTCACTACATTCGCAGATTTTTATTTTCGCGAGGCAATAACTGGTTGTGCGAATGGTTTCTCGGTTATCGGAATGTGATTGCTATATTGTGGATGCTTCTCTGCCTTGTAATTCATGGTAAGTTATCTACTATATAAAGGGCGAATTTTGTTTGGATCTCTCTCCTGATTGGTTTGGACCAATCGCTTTGGACCAATCAGCGTCGAGTATTCCTGTGACGTCACAACAATATCCGATGTCCGCGATGACTCATATCAATACTACCTCAGTCGCCGTGTGGTGGCAACTGTGATGACTGGCAAAGCGATGTTGCATCATTGCATGGCATAGTGACATACCGAATGGCGGAGGGGGGCATTGTGAGCAGTTTCCTCCCCCCCACCCTCCTGACAGGTTGTGGGGCCCCCAAGAATCCGCCGAGCTCAGGAAAAAAATGCGCCATGTTCCCGAAAAATCCCATTCGGTCCACCCAAAATCGCACCGGGGCTCAGACAAATCACATTAGTGGCCCCCAAAAGTAGCGCACGGGCCCAAGATAATGACGCTGGGGACTCAAAAGTTTGCACCTGGACCCCTGAAAATCACGCTGGGGCCGCAAAAAAAGTCGTGCCGGGGTTCAAGAAAATCACGACGGGGCCACAAACGGTCGGGCCGGGGCCTCCTGAAAATCACGCTGAGACTGGGGGTACTAAGAATTATCACCCGTTACCCTGAAAATCACGCTAGATGCATGGCAGGTCCCACCGGGGCTCTAAAAGTCTCGTAACTCATAAATCATCTACCACCACAATCTGGAGACATTTCTGCCGTTTTGTTTAACCCTTGACATCAAGAGTTAGAAAAACGTGTGCAACACAACATTCAAGATCAGATGACTAACATTATAATCCCATCACGTGCCTCGAAGTTCAAACGCTTTGTATTTCAGTAATATACCGTTTGTATGTACCATGATGTGCTAAATACATGTTTATATAGGCCACGATAAACTAGCGCAAAACAACAATGCATGCAAAATTTTGAACGGCTATGTAGAGGCTTAGGAGAAAAACTTTTTTTTTGCTTCGAAAGATCAGATATCGAACTTCATTTCTGCACTTTTGAAAATCGCATTGTGACTGTCCCGAAAGGTAAAATAAGTCACGTGAGCTAAGGTCACGTGACCTTAGGTCACCATGTCACGATTTAAAATATCCCCTGAACTAAAATTTCGAAATAGCTAAACGATGCAGTGGGTCATTGTTAGTTCATCGATATATACTTTTACACAATTCCGATTGTTCTTCATTGAGTTAAAGACCTGAAAAGACACCCTTGTTAGGTGACATCTCAAAAATTCCCGAAGCCATAACTCCTTGACCGTTGACCTAATCTTTCTAAAAATGACAGCTGGATTCGGCGCAGCAGATAACCCCAAACAAATATTTGTATCAAAATATAAAACACTGGGTGTTATTTTGTCCCTTTCACTTGTCGATTTGTTGTGGAATATGGCCTTACTAAGCTTGTGCTGGAGACGGAACTTTGTCATTTAATTCTTTAAAATGCATTACACTTGGGGTCGTGCAGTGTTCTTTTTAGAACTCGACATCAATAGTTCTTTCTCAGCTCCGCTAATAAATATAATAAAGATGTCTGCCAGAATTTCTATAGGAAGGGAATAACTGCGTGATGACAAATGTGTGATACTACTGTATTACTAACTAAATTGTTCCTATGAATGTCAAGGGTTTGCGATTAAAAACTGCTCATTATAAACATCAGGACATTTATCGGGTCGGTACAACTTTTTCTAAAATCTCCTTACCTTCAGCGGAATGCCTTCATAGTGTTTAGCAGCTCTCGCTTGCTCGCTCTGATGCTTACATGTAATACCACATATAACGGCCATCCTGGGTTTATTTTTACATTACTCCATGCAAAAAATAGCATTCAATATTCTCTTGCATGTTCACTAGTTTTTATCTGCTCGTCGTACGACATCCGAGCTAATTCAATGCTCCCTCCATATATGTATGACTTCTCATACGTCGGTTTGCTGTTTTGTTGTTTTCTTGTCAACCAACGTTCATTGATTGTTGTGTCAACCGTGAATCAGTGTACTGATAAGTGCAATGCACTGACCTTTCATAGTAATTTATATTGGTGCAGAAGATAAAAGCATTACACTACTGCATTGGTGTAATGCAGTGCACTGGCGACATGTGCTTTTTAACAGGAGACGAAATCGGGTAGGACATAAACGAATAGGAAATTATTCAACACGCACGCACACACGCATGCACGCACAACCACAACACGCACGCGTACACGTACAAACGCGCAAGCACAACACGCACGCACACAACGCGTACGCGCACCCGCACGTGTACACAATGCGCAGCGCACGCGCACGTGCATGCGCACACATAACGCGCACGCACACGCGCACGGGCACACGGGCACACGCACGCACGCACGCACGCACGCACGCACGCACGCACGCACGCACGCACGCACGCACGCACGCACGCACGCACGCACGCACGCGCACACACACACATACACACACATACACAGGTATACATACACCGTTGATGGATACATTCCAGTTTATCTGGTAAAGAATCCCGGTTCATGCAAATTGTTTGGTCATTGTTCCGGAAAGTTCTCAAAAAGTACGGCATTGAAGTCGGTTCAACTTTAGACCAATATACATTTTCGGAATATCGAACGCACTGAACTTTACACGATCCACTTCGTGTGGGCAGAACACTGGAATGACTAGTCCTGGGAAGTATATTCTACCGGCCCCATGAACAATTTTCATATACTACCCATGCTGCAATCTAGCATACAAAATATGGAATTAAATGCTGTTCCATCTTCAAATAATGAAAAGTGGTTGCACACAGAGAATGACAGATGGGCGTTTGTATTTCGTGCTGAAGCAACATAAAAGCCCTTCATTGTAAAATAAGTTGGATGGTATCTGCTTTAAGAAGTATTTTAGATGCATATAAATCTGAATGTCCCACCTGCCACACACTGCACAAAATATACAATAATCTCACAATAATACATGCCATACTTCATATGATATACACTGAAGAACTTTGATTCTTGAATGAAACAGGGGTAATTTTGTCAAGTAATTAATGAATTTAATATATAAATGATTCTGAATGAAGCAAGCAAGTGTAAACTGTGGAAATTATATCATTATGTTGAGACAAGAGAATGCTTTATTGACGCCATAAACATCTACTCCCCTTCCACTACGCCGTTTGCCACCAAGCTGCTTTCAGCCTTTCCAGCTCATTCTGAGTTGCCAAAGTCTGAAATCCATAGATATCAATTGCTCCTTGTCGACAGGAGTTCATCTGTAGCCTGCTCACTGAACTGTCAGTGTTGTTTGTCTAACTGAGGCATGCAAGGCAGAAACAGCATAGACCAGTCTCTCTCACTTCATGGCTGCAAGGCAAATGGTCATGTGACAACTGCAGACGTGAATTCCTGTCCTTGGACAAATTCCTGTGGTCAACCTGGTTGACATGTCATGTCTAACTGTGAAGAGGTGCAGTATTCCCTGCCAATAATTGCTGTGCAGCAGCACAGCCTAAATTCCTAGTGACCAGCCATGGTAGATGCATACTGGAAGCAAATTTTGTGACTGTACCACCTTAAGCTACACTTGCTTCAGGGCATATTCATGCAATATGCCACCTTGGTCCAACATAATGTCAAGCAAGCACTTGTGAGTTATTTGCTTAGCCTTTAACCAGCACAAATCCCTTTTCTGCAGCATGAAGAATGTGTTCCCACCTCTTCAGAATTTACCCTCTGCATCATACCAAATAAATTGCAGTAAAAAAGAAGGAATGAACACATAGTTTGGAAGGAATATGTTTACAAATATATGGTAAAATACATCTTTAATTAAAGTTGCTAAACAGCTTAAGCTCATAAATCTGTCAATGAACATGGGTAACTGAGGTAAGTCCAACTATCAGTAATGTATTACTTTCTGCTGTAGCATTGTTTGCACTAGAAATGTAACATAATGTGCTGCACATTGTCAAATAATGTCTGCATGTTGAAATCAACAACTGAATATGGATACAATATGTTGATGATCTCATAGACAGTCACAGAGATACAACTTATATGTGCAGTGGCAAAACAGCAACATACTCACTCAAACGTTCTTAATGATGGTGAGGACGAGAGGAATGGATTTTCCTCTGGGTGTAGAGGATAACTTAGTTAAATATTATCCTGATGTAGAGGATCAAAAACACACAGCCAGGATCATGAAAGAGGTCCTTTCCTACACATGGCAATGTAGTGTGGGTTAGGTTAGGCTGGGTTGGATTAGATTGGGTTATATTATGTTAGGCTAGGTTGGGCTGGGCTTGGTTAGGTTATACTGGGTTAGGTTGGGTTGGGTTAGTTTTGATAGCCTAATCTAACCCAACCCAACCTAGCCTAACCTAACCCAACCCAACCCACACTACAATATCATTTGTGTGAAAGGACATCTGTCACAATCCTGGCTGGGTGTTTTTGATCCTCCACATCAAGAGAATATTTCACTAAATTATCCTCCAATACAAGAGGGAAGTCCCTTCCTGTCTTCCTCACCATCTGTAGAAAAGATTTGACAGATTTGAATGAACTTGTTACTATTGTCCAGCTGCGCTAATAAATTGTATTTTCGTGACTGTCTATGACATCATCAAAACATTGCATCCATATCAAGTTGTTTATTTCACCAAACAGATGTTATTTACCTTTGTGCTGCACATCCAGTTACATTTTTAGTGCAAACCATGCTATGACAGGAAGCAAAGGATTACCCAACTATCACACTAGTAAAGCTAAGTAGTAATTCAACAAGATCAAATGGGTAAACCTGAATCTTATTTCACACATGGTATTTGAATTAAGAAATATTGAAACAAAAATTATAAGCATGAATATGTTGATGTGCCCACCCATTTCTGCAGGAAGTATGCCCTTCATATCGGCTGAGTGTCGGCTGAATGTCGGCATGGGTGGACATTCCACTCCCCAGCCGACAGCCGGCCGCTATCGTCCGACATCGGCCCGACGTAGGGCCGAGTATCGGGCCGATGTTGGGCCGCTGTCGGCATGTTCACCGGGGAACAACTATAAAGAAGAAGAAATACTTCACAAATTGAAATAGATATGGTGTTTCTATCTCACAAAGAACCATAACAAAAATGTCTAAGCAGTTTGTTTGCATTTTTGGTGTTCTTAAGCAGAGACCAAGGTCACGATATTGAAAAGTCCGAAGTATATTGACCACTCCACATCGATTGGTGAAGGTTTCGTGAAATTCGGTTGAGTACTTTCGGAGCATGGGCGGCGCAACAGCCCGTAAAAAGTTATGTATTTTTGGTGACCTTGACCTGAAGCCAAGGTCGCCATATTGAAAAGTCCCAAGTATATCGACAACGTCACGTCGATTGGTGAAGGTTTCATGAAATTCGGTTCAGTACTTTCTCAGCATGGCCGGCGCAGCAACCCTTATACAACGTTTTATGCATTTTTAATGACCTTGGCCTGAGGCCAAGGTCACCATATTGAAAAAGTCCCAAGTATACCGACCACGGCACGTCGATTGGTGAAGGTTTCAAGAAATTCGGTTCAGTACTTTCCAAGCATTGGCGGCGCAACAACCATTAACAATAGTTTTAATAGCTTTGAAATAAAAATTATAAGCATTAATATGCTGATGTGCCCACTCATTTCTGGAGGAAGTATGCCCTTCTTCGTTGGCAAGAAAAATAGTCTACAAAGGGAGCAGGTAGTAAATGATGAATGTCAAATGTAAAATACAACCTGCCATATCCTATCCTAGTATGTTTTTTTTTCCCCAGAACATGACATACTATTTAAAGTTAGGTTTATTTTAATGAAACTTAAAAACTAACCACATCTAACAAACCTATTTTTGCTTTGTGGAGGAAGAACACGTAGGGCAACTTACCTATCTGAACTAAACTGTAATATTCTCATAAAATGCTTCTGAATGGCCATTACAACATTTACTGTATTGGTTTGGTTAAATATTAGTCAGAAATTGGGCAGGGGCACATCTAAGACTTTTCACAGGACACCACTTTGAAGAGGGGCACCACTTCGAAAGTATCTGGAATTTGAGGGGATGCACTCAAGCCTTCTTTTCCTAGCCAGAGGGAGTCACCTTTCCATTGGGGATGAACCAGTGTACCCTTATATCTGTCCCTGATAGAAGGCATATGTGGAATGGATTGGTTTTCTCATCTAAAGCTCACCAAAGCTCCTCACAAACAGCAAACCTTATCCAGGTTGAAACTGATGGGCTTTGGTTCAATGGCAATACTTGATAGGTCTTGGACATAACTTATATTTCCAGATGGCTGGTTGGTTATTGTGGTTTCGAGGCACATCACCTGTGTCTGTCATGCAGCACCCAAAATTTTCGAATGAGGATGAGTGGTGAATGAGAGGGAAAGCTTGCAAAATTGGCATACATCATACAGCATGATGCACATAATTTGGTTATCACAGCAGTTTAAGGTAACCACAAGATAAGTTCTGCAAATGTTTTACATCCATCAAGCATACAGATGGGTTATGTTTGGTCAAGTTGGGTTAGGTTAGGCTTTTGTCATATCCTAAAAAGAAATACAATATAATTGGGAAATTGTTCAACGAATTTTTTTTATCTGGTAACTTTGGACATCAAGGTAAAATTGTATTCTTTGGGTTTTTAATACAATGCTGCTTGACATGGTTAAGACCATGCAACCATTCATGTTCGGACAGCTTAAACCCCGGCTCTACGACACACCAGCAAAGACAATCACAGACGGCAGCGGACGCCACGGCCACCGCCCATGGCAACGAGACCTCAGTCGGTTGCGCGGCCTGCACCAGCCGGAGTTCGCGGAAAGCCGCGATCACGTGCAACTCCTGTAGGCAGCGCTGGCGTACCTCCTGTGCCAGTCTTACAGTCGCCTAGGTGCGTGGCCTGCCTGTGTGGCACTGCCAACCGTGCCTTGGCCGCCCAGTTGCCGTTACCTCTCCATCTACCCAACCGTCGGAAGTCCCGGCCTGCGGTGTTTCCTCGGGCTTGGCCAGGCTCCGATCGAGTACCAAGGTAATCGCCAGAATTCCCAAGGCAGCTCGCTCATTAGTCGCCGACTCGCTATCCAATCGGCTGAACGAGGCCCTGAACGACCCGACCTCACAATCCTGGCGGATGTTCCTATCCTTCGCCTTCACTGCGCTGCGTGCCCGGACGCCGCAAGGAGCGAGGGACCCCACCTCACCGCCGCCTCACACATAAGACGGCAGACCGCTGAGATGGAAAGCATGGCCACGCACCAGCACCCGGGCAGCGGAATGCCGCCACTCTGCGCATAACAATACAGACTCGATCGCGCACCGAGTTCGCGCTAAATGTGCAGATGGAGACATCCGCGCGGCCCTCCGTGTCCTAACATCCAGTGACACCTTCGCAGAGCTGACAGATGAGGTTATTGCTGCCTTACGCTGCAAGCACCCGCCAGCACCGGACGACGAGGAGCTTCCTCCCCCGCCCACTGCCTCTGACCCGCCACCGTCAACCGTCACGGAAGAGCAGATACAGTGCGCCATATCCACCATGCCACCGGGCTTGTCGGCCGGCCTCGACGGAATACGGTCACTCCACCTACTGTCCCGAGAGGCAGCAGAATCTGGCCGTCGCTTCCTCAAATCGCTCACTGCTTTGACTAACCTAGTGTTGGGTGGCTGCGTCCCGGATTGCGTGACGCGCTGTACGGGGCATCGCTTTGCGCGCTACAAAAAAAAACGACGGTTTACGACCAATAGCTGTTGGATGTGATCAAAGCAAAGAATCAGTCAAGGTCTTGTGTTTACTGTTAACTTGTGTGGACACTGTTAACCATGTGTCCAAAGTTGCTAATGGTTATGACGTCATATACAACATACCTTGCATTGATTGGTTGACAGACAGATTTCAGAACAGAAAACGCTAACGCAGCCAATGGGGTCTGAAAGCTACGATTTGGCCACCAGGGCGGCGCTGTACGCAATGGTCACCCGACGAGGAGGCGTCGGCCATCTTTGCTGTGCATTTTGCGTGGGGTTGCCGGGAGTCGGTGTTGGCATGTGGCTTTTATTAGGGTTGCAAGTCATTTAGGCCAAGAATTTCGGAAATATTGTGTTGAAGAAAGGTTGTTCATGGGTTACAGTGTGCCAGGAACTCGCCAATTATCGGACTCTGGCCACTAGCTTGGGTAGAACATACGCGTCTGAGCTGGCAAGTGCTTTGCTATTGACTGCACGTTACGGTGGTAGCTACTAGGCGCAATTATGGACTTGAATAGTGATAGGGATTTTTATGGGAGTTTCACAACACCTCAACTTTCAAGCTTATTAAGGGAAAGGCATGCATCCATAAAGGGCAGGAAGGAAGAGATGGTCCAGAGGTAAGAGATCTCTACCCAACTACTGTTAAAAATGCATGTGCTGGCTTTTGGTGAGATTTGTTGGGTGAGTGTGGGGTGTGGGTGTTGTGTATGCATGGGTGCATGTGATATGTGCATGTGTGTGTGTGTGTTTGTGTGGGTGATTTTCCTTATTCTCTTTTTATTAATGACTCCAATCTGAATCAACAGGACTGAGATAAGGAAAGGGTAATGTTTTGTTATAATCAGGACCAACTTTTTGGCGTAATTTTTACCCGACAATAGGTACTTAAGGTAAGGTAAGGTAAGCAGCATGTGGGACCCACAAGAGATGTCGGCCCCTGGGAGTCAGTGCCCCAAGCAGTGCAGGCTCCCTGAGAGGTGGGTGTGGGCCCCTAATGGGGCCCATATGAACAACTACCTTGGTAAGGTACCTAGCTCTAGGTGACCAGATACCCACTGCCCAACCTAACCTGCAATGCAATTTTGGTGAAATTAATTTGACTGAACATAACTTATGGGTGGAACTCAAATTATTAGTTTCAAATTAAGTAGGCTAACAATCCAATCTTAGCATGTTAGGTATTAGCCATGACAAATTCCTGGCTATGGATTGGGGGTGGGGGTGGGGGGGGGTGCAGATTGGAGTCAATTTCTCACCCTTGGTGTGGATTGGTGCATATTTTCACTGTGGGCTGATGTGCCCCAGTGAACCTTGTGCCATACTTTACAGTCTGGACAATAGATAGGTACTTACCTTGGTACCTAATGTGCCTAGGTACCTTACCAGTGCTTTCCTAAATGGTTCCCACTACGTCTTTTACAGAAAGGCAGTCAAACAATAGTTGTTTTTCAAATCAATTTTCTGCCTTCTTACCTTGCAGTCTGCTGGAAACCTGATAGATGGATCACGTTTATGGCAGCCGGGAACAGCACATACACCCATACTTCTGGCTTGCTTCTCCTAATTTCTAGCGCACTAATGGTAAATATTACAGCAAACAAGACGTGTCTGAAGTACATTCAACATAATTAAATACGTGCAAACAACATACGCTGCTTACAAAATGTACAATAGGCTTTTTAAATATAAAGATTCTGCCCTCCCTAACCCACAAAACATAGCGCTTTAGGTTCGCCAAAGAAGGCTGGGTGACCATTGACTCTCAGCACCATCTACATCTTTATCAACTTTCAGACCCCATTCTGATCGGTGGCCTCCGGGACTCCGGAGACGTCTCTTAAAACTATCAAAGTTTCCCCCTATAGGGTGGCAGGAACACAGGTATTCCGAGACGCCGCTCCAGAGCCGGAGAACAGTGTTCTCAGTGCACATGCGCATCATCTTGCAAGTTGCTGTTGGTGCGTTGTTGTCGGCAATTCCGGTGGTTGAGATTGATGGAGTGTGTGAAGCTGTGGTCCGGCTGCTGACTGCTACAAAAAGTGATTAGTTTGAGTGGTGACCATAAGTGGAATAACCAGCGTTTTTTTGGGGTGTCATTCTGTGTTTGTTTTTATTGATATCTTTGTCCCCACATTTGTGTCGGAGTACATGTGAAGCCCATCCTATCCAGTATGAACCCGGAGTGCAAAAATGTTTGCAGAGATAAAATCTCTTAAGAAGTGCCTTAATTCCCACCCTGGTGTTCATAAACATCTTATTTGGGGGAAAAATCCAAGAAATCAAACAATTATCCATAGAAGTACAACTTTATCAGTAGTTCAATTCAGTGTTCAAATAATGGTTCTTTGCTAGGTATGTTATGTTGAAGCAAGTAGGTACCTACTGCAGGACATAGATGTTTGCCAAGAACATGATGTAGCTCAAAGCCTTAGAAATCCTTGAAGCTCAATATTGAGCCCACGACTGGAGATCCTGGGTGGGTCAAGGGCCAGACTGCAAAGAATGGCACTTTCAACGAAATCTTGCCGGTGCAGGCGAGCGGCCACCGGTGCCGCTGGTGCCGCGACGGTCACCTGGTGTCGGCAGCAGAGTGGGGAAACTTACTTTCCGGGTTGGGAGTCGGAGTGCATACCGATTTCTTCCGGAGTACATTTTCATGGACATTATTTTTTTATGCATGGAATCTGTTTACCAGTAACCGACCGGAAAAACCTAAATCAGTACCTACATAATATGCGGAAGTAATATCATTCTCATTTTGGGTCAAATCAAATGCCAAAACATACAAACAAAGAAGTGAACAATGGATGGCACTGCCCGGCAGTGACCCGTAATAATCACACTGTTTCGTTTCTTATAACTCACAGGAGAAATGCGTTTTCCTTTCACTGTTGGTCTCAGTACAAGGCTAGCCATATGAAAAACAAACAAAAATACTTCACACTTCACCCTCAGCTCAGAGCGCATACCTACCTACGCAGCCAATTTCCCACGTAATACGAACGCAACTCCGCTACTGCACATGCCACAGTTGGATGTGATCAAAGCAAAGGATCAGTCAAGGTCTTGTGTTTACTGTTAACTTGTGTGGACACTGTTAACCATGTGTTCAAAGTTACTAATGGTTATGACATATACAAAATACCTTGCATTGATTGGTTCACAGACAGATTTCAGAACAGAAAATGCTAACGCAGCCAATTCTGATCGGTGGCCTCCGGTACTCCGGAGAACGTCTCTTAAAACTGTCAAAGTTTCCCACTCACAAGACGCGGCTCCAGAGCCGGAGAAGTGTTCTCAGTGTGCATGCACATCATCCTGCAAGTTGCTGTTGGCGAGTTGTTGTCGGCAATTCCGGTGGTTGAGATTGATGGAGTGTGTGAAGATGTGGTCCAGCTGCTGACTGCTACAAAAAGTGATTAGTTTGAGTGGTGACTGTAAGTGGAATAACCAGCGTTTTTTTTGGGTGTTGTTCTGTGTTTGTTTTTATTGATACCCTTGTTCCCACATTTGTGTCGGAGTACATGTAAAGCCCATCCTATCCAGTATGAACCCGGAGTGCAAAAATGTTTTCAGAGATGAAATCTCTTAAGAAGTGCCTTTGTTCCCACCCTGCTTGCAGGTGAGTGGTTACATCATGCTAAGCACATTTATAAACATTGTATTGCAAAAAAATGTCAAGAAATACAAATTACCTGCAACTGCAAATTTGCCATAATTTGGCTTGACAAAAAGCCCTTTTGATACCTATTTAATTTACCACACCTATTTAATTAACCTAAAAATTGCAGACATTAAGACACGTACGTTTTTGTTGGCTTCGCCAGGATATAACTTTGTGGCTCTTATTCAGTCCTAATATTTTGACATCATGAACTTATGATGTCAAAATTAACGAATAAAAAGTTACCGAATTTGAAAATAAACCTACAAAATGGCAAAAAGAACCAAGATTACCTGCCACGAGAAGCTGCAGCTGCAGCTGACAAACTGCTCACAAAGGGCTGACGCCAAGATATGCTGACGCTGGGTACTAATACTAAAGGGTACAACGGAATGTAGTAGGTTTTCTAGTTCCAGCCCTATTGACGTAGGGAGGAATGTGCGAGATTTATAGTAGAATATACCAGGATTTTGGTATATACGTTGACGTTCGTAAACATTCCAAATACGTTTTAACACCTAGCTTAGATTCATCTGTGACGCAGCGAAGACATCAGTGTTGTTTTGGTTGGGCACAAGGTGTTTCTGATTGTTGGCATGGGAAATTGAAATATGAGGCTGATGAATATTGTTTGGATTCCTAGGTTATTGAACATGCTCTTAAGTTTGGTGCAGAATTTCTTCAGTTCATAGGATACAACAACCCTCAACCTGTTATCGTTCATAACTCTTAAAGTTTCACGAATTGAAATTGAAACCATAGCTGGATTTGCGAAATATGAACCTAGGCTTAGCGGTAAATTTATGCTCTAATGTGTTTTATGAATCCTTGGAATTTATCATTCAAATGAAATGTTCATGAAGGTGACTAAGATGATGCGATCACACACTTTCTGTGCAAGTGCTTACTTTTTAGGTTGTGAGCAAAATATCACCAAAAAAGGCTTTTATGTGGGTAGCATAACATACAAATATTTTTGTTTAATGCAGAATAACTTAACCTAACCTATCCTAACCTTTTGATTGAAATATCCTCATTTCCAACTATGATGCTCTTGTCAAATCAATTTGTTTGTCAATTACCTAAAGGAAAAGGCACACTGAGTGCACTTGTGAGAAAAATTTTGCCAGCTGCAGTGCAAAAGATGCTATTAAGAAGAGGATTTGTAACCATGCATGCCTAAAAAGATGAATAAAGCACCAAACCACCTCTTTTTATGACAAGTAAGGTGCAATTTTCTGAGATAGCAAATAATTTCCACATTTGGTTGGAATACCTGGTAGTAATGCTGGAGAACAGCATTAATTATATCTGTGATCTTCTCTTATTCCAAAATGGTGTGGAAGGGGGGCTGACACATGGCTGTGTGTATTCATACCAAGATTATAAGCTTCAGTACACTGGGTATTCAATGTCAGGTCAATTTCAATTTCAATTTCATCAGTTCAGGGAGGGGGTTGGTCACCTTGTGACCTCACTCTGGGATACACTCATGGTCAGTGCTATGGACAGGCCTTCAAGGCTGGTGCAGGGGAAAAGTCAAGCTTTTTATCCAAATGTCTCCAAATGTTTGCGAGGAAAAAGGAATCCACAGCTTTAAGCTGCAGTGTTTTGAGGTTGTGGGAGAAACTGCTCCTACTGTTCACACTACCTTCCCTACCCCAACAACAGAAACATCTACATTTCATGGGCTGGATTTTGCATTGGAGGTCTAAGCCCCTTTCGGTGATTAAGGCTCAAAGTTCACACATCCCAGATACAGTAGCGTGGACAGTGGTGTACCTGGTATTTGCATGTGGGGGCAAACGGATTTCGAGATGGCTCAAGCAACACTCATACAAATAGTCGCCGGATTTGGACCAGTGTTTTTTATAAGTACTCATTATTATTTTATGCTAAGATGAGTAGGAACAACTTAATTTGTCGCTGCAAGGTGTCAAACCTATCACCATCGTAACGAAGTCAGTGGATTTCAACCCTCTCCCTCCTGTTCAAATGCTTCCGCAATGGCCGGCATATGCATATATATATATATATATATATATATATATATATATATATATATATATATATATATATATATATATATATATATATATATATATATATATATATATATATATATATATACATACATATTATTGATCATTACACTATAGATTATTGGGATGCAAAATACATGAAGTTAATGGGAAGCTCCACATCGATGGGACGCATGTTCCATGGCACCCCATGTTAACAGTCTAAATTATTGGAGTACAGAGCGGACACTGAGGGGGAATTTGCCCTTAAAAAATATATCAAAGAACACCCCTGGTCTAGACGCATATGAATGACTGAAAACAACATGAAAAATGGAATACAATCCTGAAAACCAGCGGCAGGTTCGGTATCTGCACATGGGTGATAAGGGCGTGACATTCCAACCAGTATCGGTACCTCCGCCGGTAGCATAAATATAATGTTGGCGCCTTTTCCTGGCCGGAGGGGTACCACATTCCCATGGGAGGCACATGCCCCCAGTGCCCCCACCCTTGTTTACACCCCCGCACCAAGTGGGGAGGGATTCTATTGTAACAGTTATCTCTTACTTGCTCCTACCCCTCCTTCCCAACCGCGAACTTCAGTTGACCTGTCTCATCATACTGCTACTACCCGTGGCACCACGCGATTCCTGCGGCGCTCGACATGAATGCAGTCAGCTCGTGCCCAAGCAAAACGTCCTAGTGTTACGGAAAAATAAGTCTCATATTCGTGAACAATATCCTTCAAGCTTCCAGATGAACCCGATTTTGTCCCATTTTGATGATATTTAATATCGGAAATGTCGTGTGGAAAACACGGAAGTTTGGCTGGAGCGCCTACGGGACTGAGCAATTGTCCTGCCTATGTGACGTCACCGGTTGCAAACGATATTAAAGTCATAAAGTCATAAAGTATTAAGGCATAATAAGAGCCGCAGGGGCCCATCTGGGTTAAGCCTATCTAGAAAAGGTACTAGAATGTACCTACTCCCACCCCAATCAATCCCTTATCCCAAGTTCCTAGGAAGCTATATATCCCAGCCCATCTAACACCACTCACTTCCTACCGCCTAACACCCTCAATAATCACAAGCTCCTCCCATCACACCCATCGCCCTCAATAATCACAAGCTCCTCCCATCACACCCATCGTGCCACCATAGACAACCTCATCAGCATCACATCCCGAAGGAAGGTGCCGAATCCACTGCTAGGCACATCCCACAGAAATTCATAAAGCGTTCAGACTTAATAAGAGACTCACTTGCTATTGCATAATACTCAACAATTACAAACTCCTCCCATCATACCCATTGTGCTACCATAGACAATCTCATCAGTATCCCATCCCGAAGGAAGGTGCTGAATCCACTGCTAGGTACACCCTATATAAAGTTATAAAGCATTTAGACTTAATAAGAGCCTCACTTGCTATTTCATAACACGGTCAACAATTACAAAATCCTCCCAACTCCCACTCCTCCCTGTCGATCAACCTTCCCTGTAATACAGAAAAACAATCCCCCTATTCTTATAATGATTGTGTATGCCGTTTTTAAAGATGTTCAGTGTGTTGCTACTGACAATGGTTCCTGGCAGCTGGTTCCAGTGTTCTACTGCCCTGTTGGTGAAGAAAGACTGTCTTAACCTTGTCCTGCTGTGATTAACTTTAATTTTGAATTGATGACCTCTAATTGCATCATTTCTGTTAAATTCAAACATTTCCCTGAGATATCCCTGTTCCTGACCATGAACAAATTTAAAAACCTCGATGAGATCTCCTCTCAGCCTTCTATATCTAAGTGAAAACATGTTCAATTTCTTCAGTCTTTCCTCATTCCAGGTTGCCTATACCATTAACCATTTTTGTTGCCCTCTTTTGTACTCTCTCTAAAAGCCAACAATCTTTCTCATAGCTAGGGGACCAAGCTTGGACACAGTATTCCAAATGTGGCCTGACATATGCACAGTAAAGCTTCCTGATGACCTCCTCACTTTTGTATGACACATTCCTCTGTATTGCCCCAAGCATTCTTAGTGCCTTCTTCCTGGCTTCTTTGGTCTGTTCTGATGCCCCAATTTTGTGTTCAAAATAACACCTAAGTCCTTCTCCTGCTGAGTCACAGATAGTACTTGGCCACCCATCAAGTATGGAGCCTTCATATGCTGCCTACCTACTTGCATGACTTTGCACTTATCAAAATTAAACTTCATTTGCCATTTTTCGGACCACTTCACTAGCTCGTCTGTCTTTCTGCTGCAAAACCTGCTCATTTTGCCCTGTTATTGCCCTAAAGATCTTCAAATCATCCGCAAATTTCAAAACCTTACTGCTTAGGCCACATTCAATGCTATTCACATATATAATGAACAATAGTGGCCCCAGTACCGACCCCTGGGGGACTCCACTAAGAACATTTTGCCATGATGACTTTGTACCATTTAGCATCACTCTCTGCTGTCTATCTGAAAGCCACAACTCTATCCATTTTAGGATGCTACCTGCAATACCATGGACCTGAAGCTGCATCATTAACCGTTTATGGGGTACCTTGTCAAAGGCCTTACTAAAGTCAAGATATGCTACATCAACCTGATTTCCCTGATCAAATTGTTCTGTAGCAAAATTCAAAAAGTCCAAGAGATTTGTGAGGCACGATCGCCCTTTTCTAAACCCATGTTGAGTATCTTGAATCAATCTGTTTCCTTCCAGAAAACTAACTATTCTATCCTTGATAATTGATACGAGTACCTTGCAGACTAGGGATGTGAGGCTTACTGGCCTATAGTTTTCAACTTTCCCTCTTTCTCCTTTCTTGAAAATAGGAACTACATTTGCCCTGTTCCAATCTGTTGGAATTTAATTTTGCGAAACTGATCTACAAAATTTTATACTAAGTGGAATTGCCACTTCCTTTTCAGCTTCCCGCAATACCCTAGCATAAATTCCATCAGGTCCTGCTGCCTTGTTTGTCTTTATTTTTCTGATATAATTGAAAACAATATCCCTATCAATGAAATCAACATCGTGTATCTGATCACCTGTCACTGAACTGTGGTTCACGGTTGGCAGATTAGTCACATCCTCCACTGTAAACACTGATTTAAACTGCTTGCTCAGCTCCTCAACCATCTCACTATCCTCACTCAATATAGTCCCATTTACATCCAGTGGACCAATTATGCTTGAAACTTTACTTAGCTTGTAGAAACTAAAGAACTTTTTACTGTCCCCATTACAGTTCCTAGCCAAATCCAATTCTTTTGCTCGCTTTGCTGCTCTGATTCTCTGCTTCACAGCGTCTCTAGATTTTTGATACGACCTTAGATTTACGATATTTGAAGCCTCCTTAAATACTCTAAATGCACCTTTCTGGGCCTTAATTGCTTTCATCACATCTGGTGTAAGCCATGCTGGCTTTCCTACCCTTCTTTTGCGCCTTTGCTTTTGGGGGACATGGCTAATCTGAATTTCCCTCAAGTAGGATTCGAACTTTTCCCACATTTCACAGGCATTTAAATCAAAGAATTATTCTTCCCATTTTATGGCACTTAAAGCCTCTCTCATGCAGGCAAAGTCTGCCCTGTTAAAATTTGGGATCTTTGCCAAATTATCCTTGATTGTCCCTGATACCTGTGCCTTGAATCTCACTATGTTATGGTCACTTCTTCCCAGAGTTTCTCCTACAGTCAAGTCTTGAACTAAATCACTTAAATCTGAGAAGACAAGGTCCAAGAATGAGCCCTGCCTGGTTGGTTCCATTACAAACTGGTGTAAGAACAAGTCCTCTTCAAGGCAATTCCTAAACAAAGGGCCCCGAGGCTGACGCGTTAGAATAGGGTCTGTTCCCGTGGCTCCACCAGAAGGAACTCAGTGGAGGCTAGTTGAGGCTAGTTGAGACTTGCCCACGGGATTGACCGGTGGAGCTTGGTGGAGAAATCAGCTGACAGCGGTCTGAATTCCGCGACAAAAAGGACGCATTTGGCGCTGTATCATAAATTGGCCACAATTCCCTTCAAATGTTTGTCCAGATGATCGCACAATATACATAGTGTGTCATGTTATACAAAGTCCTAAATTTGTATTTATTTCTGGGTATGTATGTGTCCTCAGAGACTGCGGGGAGCACAGATGTTCATTTCGCCTATGGGATGAACCAGGCAATCTCTCTTCCCTCTCGGTTGAGCAGTCTCCTCCTGTTTTGCGGTTGGTTACAGGCTGCCTTCTTAACGTACAGCATATAATCTCGTGTCTGGACCCGCCGGGCTCCCTCGGCCCCGAGGCGCTTCTCTACCCGATGCTGACTTTTCCTCATCTCAAGTTGCCCGACCTCGTCGATCGGGCTCGAATAAGATTTTAGTCGGCGCCGGGAGAACGGCGGTACTTCTGGGCACGGGGATTGCAGCGGATCCGGCCGGTAAAGTAACATCTTCCCCTTAGGCCGAATGACGTAGATCAATGGCCTCAAAAAGGATGTTTTGTGGTCTGCATCTGTTACTTCATCAATCAACATCAATCCTTGTATTGGTACCAAGAGACATTCAGTATCAAATGTCAAAAACGCTAAAAAAAAGGGGTGGGACAGGAGGCTACTAAAACATTAAAAACACATGCATACAATACTCAAACATTCCCACGTACAGCTCTTTTCAGCGCCTCCTTCAGCTTAAACTTAAAAGCCAGTCGCATATTATCGGCCCTAACTTCCTCGGGGAGACTGTTCCAAAGAACTGTTCCAAAGAACTTCGACTATTGTTCATAGTTGTATTAATTTCATATTTCCTTTGCGAAGGATGTTCCTAGTATTCAGTTGATTCATGAAGATGAGACGATGGAGGATGTTGTTTACGCGCAAATATATGGCGCAAGTGCGCCGTGATTGAGCTCAACCGAAAAATATCCTGCTCTTGGGCTGGTGGAGCTTTTGCTCCACTGGTGGAGGTTGGTGGAGGAAAAATATCCACCGGATTTGCGACGGGAACGACCAGTGGAGGTTTGTGGAGGTTAGTGGAGCCACGGGAACAGACCCATAGTCTAAAGTAGAACCCAGCAAACAGCGGATTCCTCGTGTGAACTCATTCGAAGACGGGAGGGTCTAAAAACAGACACCATCTCACATACACCTTTCGACAGACACCATCTCGCAGACATGGCCGATCTCGGCAACCGCTGGTTCGATCTTCATGAAACCTACAACAAACGATCGACCGTGTGGTTTGGACTTTCGTGACCTTCGGTCAGGTCGAAGGTCACCAAATCGCCGAGAAAAAAACTTTGGGCTTACAGACATGGCCTATCTCGACAACCGCTAGCTCGATCTTAATGGAACCTTCACCAAACGATTGGCCGTGTGCCAGAGGCTTGTGGTTTGTACTTTTGTGAACTTGTGTCAGGTAAAAGGTCACCAAATCGCCGAAAAACAAATATTTTGGCTCACAGACATGGCCGATCTCGGCAACCGCTGGCTCGATCTTAATGCATCGTTCACCAAACGATCGGCCGTGTGCCAGAGGCGAACGGTTTGCACTTTCGTGACCTTAGGTCAAGTCAAAGGTCACCAAATCGCTGAAAAACATTTTGTAGGGCTCACAGACATGGTCGCTCTCGGCAACCGCCAGCTCGATCTTAATGAAACTTTCACCAAACGCTCAGCCGTGTGCCAGAGGCGTGCGGTTTGTACATTCGTGACCTTGAGTCAAGTCAAAGGTCACCAAATGGCCGAAAAACAAACTTTTTGGCTCACAGACATGGCCGATCTCGGCAACCGCTGGATCGATATTCATGAAGCCTACACCAAACGCTCCGCCGTGTGACAGAGGCGTGCGGTTTGTACTTTCGCGACCTTGGGTCAAGGGAAAAGTCACCAAATCGCCGAAAAACAAAATTTTGGGCTCACAGACATGGCCGATCTCGGCAACCGCTGGCTCGATCTTAATGAACCCTCACCAAACGATTCCGAAAAACAAAATGTTTGGCTTACAGACTGCCAGACATTCCATGTCAGTGGTAGTCTAGTATTCGCTTCGCTTGTACGAATAACTGGTTGAAAGTCGGACAGCCTTTACTGCCCTTGTATTGGCCTGGGTGATAGCTAACCAAACAGCAGCGGCTTGTTATACAACGGTTTCAACAGCACCTGAAGCATACGACGACGCGTGGTTTTACAAGATTCGTATCTTAAGGTATTTACAGCCATCAGTGACACACAACCGTCCAACGTCTTACCGCTCAACTCCGCTCACTCCACGCTACATATTAATTATGTGGTAACGTCACCGGTAAGGGTAACGTAACGTGGAGAGGTCTCGAGACACGCGCACAACACGCATTGCGAGGTGACTCTCCGAGAGGGGTGACCCTCGCGCCATCACCAGGTGACGTCTCAGTCCTCTTATGCAGGACGTCCGAGAGTTTGTTGACCATTCCACGTGATCAAACACTCCGTCCAGTCATGCTACTCAGGCACCTGTTTGCCATCATCAGCTGTCTCTGGCCCGTAACGAAGTGAGCTGGACCGGCTCATCCAGCTCGATGATCTGGCCAGGAACGAGCTGACCCACCGATCGGATGCCAGCTCGTCTTCACCAGGCGGAAGGGGCGGGGAGGTCGAAGGTTGTCCTGGGTTCCGGGGACAGAGATCGTCAAGTGAATGTGGACGTGAAGGTCAGGTGAATGGGAAACGATTTTGACTGCCATATACATTTTACCAACTGTGGTAGTGCACACTCGATCCTCACTGTCCGTTACCAATATACTGTACGATCACGGCCTCTCTGTATTCGCTATGCACGGCCTGGCTAGACACGCTGTTGTCTAGAGCCTTGCTCTCTCGCGACTGGTTCTGTCCGGGCGAACAGACGGGAGTGGATCGCGCATCCGTGATGCTATGACCATAAACCACGGTCCGCGTCCACACATGCGACACATGCACAACACCAACAAACAACATAGTGTCACAAAGTACATCAGGTTCACATTCGTTGAGTTCATGGGCATTGATTTCAACATCTCCATTTGCAGTTTCATTGGGGCCATGTTTTGTTTCTACATTTGCCGTCATTGCTGCGTTTTGTTTCTCCACAACTCATTCCGTTTGTGTATCCATTACTCCATACACTCGTCGATTAGCGCACATAACAAACAGAAAACATACGGCGATATTGTATGACTTTATGATACAGCCCTATTGGTCGTCAAAATCTGAGGGGATTTTGAAAAGGATTTCAGGTAGCCTGGGCTCGCGGTTTCCTCGTTGAGGTATCGGCAAGCCGGTAGAAGACTAGTAGTGACGGCGGCTGTCCAACGTCGCGTTGACAGCTGTGATGACCTCGGGTCAGGTCATCAAACGTGATGATGGATTGTAACGTAGTTCTGAATTAGTCATATTTCTGGCCGCGCCGAAAGGAATGCAGTTTGTGATTTACCCCGATGACTGTTATCAACTGTTGTGGCTAAGTGTACCAACTTACATCCGCAGTATATCAAATTAGGACAGCCGGTATGTGCCTTCTGCACGTGGCATATGTATGAGTCACCCTTAGTCACGACCCGCGGTCATTCTGGCAGTAGGCGTGACGCATGACGTTTTGCCAACGGTGGACGGGCGGCTGTGTCGGCCCACCAATCGCGCCGCGGGGCGCGCGGCCGCGAGGCGGAGCCACCTGTCTGCTCGGAGGGTGATGTTTTATTTGTGATCAGACGGTGGGTAAATACATCGGACTAGAGACACGGTTCTCTCCGCGCTTACGTACGGACGAAGTAGTCTGTACTCGCTGAAATAGGTGTTGGCAGACGCCCGCTAAATTGCTGCCAGCCCTTATTATATTTTCGGCTTCGCGCTATTCGTTATAAGTGAAAATACAACACCAAGTCTTACGCTTCTCCATATCGGGTTAATTACGGTTCGCGACGGTCCTATTAGACCATCACACGCCAGGGGTCCAGAACTACCCTACAGGATCGAGAACGGCTGTGGGTCGTCGCATTGATGCCAGGTCGTCAGACTTCCTCGGTCTTCTCTTCACCTCGCGGCAAATGGCCGGTGCGGCAGTCGTCTGCTCGCCCAACTAACGGTACCACAGTACCGGTTGGATACTACAGTACCAGTTGGATACCACAGTACCAGCTGGATACCACAGTACCAGTTAGATACCACAGTACCAGTTGGATACCAGAGTACCAGTTGGATACCACAGTACCAGTTAGACACCACAGTACCAGTTGGATACCACAGTACCAGTTGGATACCACAGTACCAGTTGGATCAGATCCGTGTTACCGTACCTGTTGCAGAGAACTTCGAGCCATATTCTATCCAGCCCTATTAAAGTCATAAAGTCATAAAGTGTTTAGGCTTAATAAGAGCCACAGGGGCCCATCTGGGTTAACACGCGCCCTGCAGGGCCTCTGAAAATTACGCGCACTGGAGGGGGGGCGGATTCCGCCCCCCTAAGATCTCGGCTTCTAGTGAAGCTAGAGGACCGAAATTCGCAGGGTGGATGGGTACGGTAGTGAACTCTATTGTGTACAAATTGTGTGACCTTAGGTTAATATCTTCAAGGTTAAATGAGGTTAAATTCGCAAAATTGTCTGGTATTGCGTGGCTTGGCTTGTTATCGTTATGGATCGCTGTGATTGTATTTAAATGCTCCAAAATGGGCACCAATGATGTTTTGGACATTACTAATAATGCAATGCAGATGCTGGACCAAACAGTTGACCTCAGGTGACCTATATAGCACCACTTTATCAGGTAAGTTACCTGTTCCAGTTACCGAAACCGGGCCGCCCGCCCGACTGCTTCGTCGGGCAGCTCGGAGCAATCGGCTTCGTGAAGAAAGGAGTGACGTACATGAATAAAGTACGGAAACGCAATGACAAACAGTACAAATGACAAACAGTAGTGCATTTATGACAACATTCCAGTTGATCAAGTTTGGTTCCATTAACCTGTCATGAACTTGACCTGACTTGACCTCGGTGACCTAACATGATCTTGAAACTATGTAGCATATCAATATACATCAAACAAGTCGCTAGTGTTGCCAAGAACACTTCCCTTTTGCGAATATACGGGAAGCGCATCAGCGCCGATTTTTGTGGCCTGGCGCTATAATTTTTTTTTACTTTAGCGACCCCTAACTTGAAAAATGTTCGGCCGATTTCTATTTGTCGTGCTTTAAACGACGCGCCGGTCATTTTGAAGCAGGTACGCAGAAAATTGCGTATATCGACCGGTAAAATCTGCAGTTATTTACGAAAAACTGGAGGGGTGGGCGGATTTCGCCCCCCCTCCAGTGCGAGTGTTAAGCCTATCTGGAAAAGGAACTAGAAATCTATATACTCTCACCCCAATCAATCCCTTATCTCAAGTTCCTAGGAAGCTATATATCGCAGCCTATCTAGCACCAATTCACTTGCTATTGCATAACGCACTCCCATTGTGCTACCACTGGCGGATCCAGGGGGGGGGGAAATTCTGGCCATGCCCCCCCCCCAAGCGCTTCAAAGGTGGGGCCATAGTGTCTTTTGGCCCCCCCAAACCAATAAAAGTAAACTAAATTAAAATGCAGTAACCTTTGCTGAGGTTAAAAAATAGCTTTCCGGGTGAAATAATCTCCAATTGTAAAGGTATTTTGTTATGATCGTTTGGAAGCCCAATATGGTAGCATAGTAGATTCTGACGCATCGAGGGTTCTGTGCTGTTGAAGTTCTGCTTACACTGTAAGCAAGTAAGTTACAAGTACAAGTAAGTTGCTGTAAGTTACAGCAAGAGATGACGAAATGAGCAGTTTCATTATTCCTCCGTCGGATAGGTTCATGAAGTTTGTTTAGCCAGTAACGGGCAAGCGGACCCAGTGAGCCAGATTTCGAAAGCGGAATTTGAACAGGATGTTTTGTGCGAGTGACCAGTTGAGCCCAGTTGAGCAACATGTTTCGTATGTTGGTGTTGGGGTAGCAAAGATGAAGAGACAGGCTACATTCGCTAGCGGATCCAGGGAGGGGCCATTCCGGCCATGGCTCCTCCGAAGCGCTTAAAAGGGGGGGGGCATAGTGTCTTTTGGCCCCCCGAAACCAACAGAAGTAAACTGAATGGAAATGCAGCAACCTTTGCCGAGGTTAAAAAAATATCGTCTGGATGAAAGAATCTCCAATTTTAAAGGTATTTTTAATAATTGTTTGGAAGCTAGTATGGTAGCATAGTACATCCTGACACGCATCGAGGGTTCTATGCTGCTCAAGTTCTGCTTACAGCAAGAGTTGACAAAATCGGATCTGCCAAGTGTACACGTGCACGAACGTTGACGTGGTACAAGACGTTCAACGTGAACATGAACGTTTTGGTAAACAAGAACAAAAATCCCGTAACTTAGAAGCGGTGGAGGTAGGCTGGGGCCCCTACACAGGAAATTATGTTGTCATTAATTATTATTGTAAAAAATGGGTCCATTTGACAAATAGTGGTAGAAATCCGATGCTTTTAACCAAAAATAGTGGGAGAATGGGCACCTTCCAAATCCCTTCGCCCCCTCCTATGATGCAATTCCTAAGTACGCCACTGGGGGGGGGGGGGGGGGTAGGGGCTGAAGCCGAAAACCGAAAGTTGGCCCCCCCCCCAAACCGGTGGGCTAGATCCGCCAGTGTGTGCTACCATAGACAATCTCATCAGTATCACATCCCGAAGGAAGGTGCTGAATCCACTGCTAGGTACACCCTATATAAAGTTATAAAGCGTTTAGACTTAATAAGAGACTCACTTGCTATTGCATAACACACTCACCAATTACAAACTCCTCCCATCATACCCATTGTGCTACCATAGACAATCTCATCAGTATCACATCTCGAAGGAAGGTGCTAAATCCACTGCTGGGTACACCCTATATAAAGTTATAAAGCATTTAGACTTAATAAGAGACTCACTTGCTATTGCATAACACCCTCAACAATTACAAACTCCTCCCATCATACCCATTGTGCTACTATAGACAATCTCATCAGTATCACATCCCGAAGGAAGGTGCTGAATCCACTGCTAGGTACACCCTAAATAAAGTTATAAAGCGTTTATACTTAATAAGAGACCCAAGGGCCTATCCAGTTAAGTGTGTAAATGGAAGATAATATAAGCCTGGTAAAAAGACCCTCCCCAACCATCCCACATCCTGAAGAACCAGTCCTCCAATATCCCACACACCTATCAATGCCTATCTTCCCTAGCTTTCCAGCCCTATTCCCCTGATCTCTCTTAACACATGTGGATTGAAAGCCTTATTAATAATTTTCAAACTGTATCCATGCCTGCTTAAAGGAGTCTGTGCCGTGCACACTTACTTAACATGAATCTCACCCCATCCATCACAAATTAGAACTCAAAAACAAGATTTTCCTGTCTAAAAAATGTATCCACTGTACTTTTAAATACATTCAATGAGGAACTCATTGAATGAGGAACTGTTGTCGCTTAACTGTCCTACACCTCAACTTGTCTAACCTGAATTGATGACCCCTATGTGATACTCTAAACTGAAGAGCGCCATTTAAATTGACGTGATCTAGTCCTTTAACAACTTTGTACATTTCAATCATGTCCCCCTTAATCTCCAATACTTGAGTGAATACATATCTAATTCCACAAACCTTTCTCCATATTCTAAGTTACCTATTCCACTGATGAGTCTAGTTGCTTTGCGCTGCACTGTCTCTAACTTGTCTATATCTTTTTCTAGGTAAGGGCTCCAAGCTTGTACAGAATATTCCAAGTGGGGTCGCACGTATGCTAAGTACAGTTTTTCATGACTTCCTTGCTCTTATATATCACACTTATATTAATGAGTCCCAGCATTCTGAGTGCCCTGTTCCTAGCTGAGCTACATTGCTTTTCTGCTTTAAGGTCTTTTGAAACCAACACACCTAAGTCCCTTTCCTCTTCAATAACATCCAGTTCCCTCCCTCCCATTGTATATCTGAAAGTTTCACCTCCAGACCCCAGATGCATAACCTTACACTTGTCATGGTTGAAAGACATCTGCCATTGATCAGCCCACTTTTTTAGGTCCTCAAAGTCTAGTTGAATGTTTATAGATTGATCACAACTGTTTGCCACTCCTACCAGCTTGATGTCATCCGCAAATTTGAACACTCTTCCTCAGCCCTACCTCAATGTTATTAACAAAGATGATAAAGAGAAGTAGCCCTAGAACAGAGCCCTGTGGTACTCCACTCAGAACATCCTTTCAATCAGATTTACATCCATTTAACATAACCCGATTAATTAATTAAACCCGATTTAACTATTCACCCGATAACGCATAACACATGTGTGGATCAAATTCCCCATGAATAAATTTCAACCATCCATGCCTGCTTAAAGGGCATGCACAGTGTACACCTACGAGCATTAGTCACATCCTCATCCACCAGTAATTAGAACCCAAATTCGAAATTCCTGAAAAAGAATAATCGTCCATCCCATTGTTTTATTGTGTTTTTTTAGTTGAACAGAAAAATTGAAAGAATAATATAAAAAGAATACAAGTCAGAAGAATACAAGTCAGAAGAATACAAGCTGAAATAATGCAAGTCAAATGGATGCAAGTCAAAAGAATAATATATGTACGAATAGCAATTTGAAAGAATATGTGTTGAAAGAATACAAGTAAAAATAATGCAAGTTTGAAGAATACAAGTTGAAGGAATACAAGCTGAAGTAATACCAGTTGAAAGAATACAACCTGAAATAATGCCAGTTGAAAGAATACCGCATCCTAAATTCCAATGAAACTAACTACCAACATTCTACACACCTACCAATATCTATCCAGCCCTATTCACTCGATAACGCATAACACAGGTGTGGATCAAATTCCCCATCGATAAATTTCAACCATCCATGCCTGCTTAAAGGGACCTGCACACTGTACACCTACGAGCACAAGTCGCACCCCATCCATCACTGTAATTAAAACCCGTTATCGAGATTCTTGAACAATAGAACATTGTCCACCTCATTGCTTTTTGCTTTCTTTTTTTAGTTGAAAAGACAAGTTGGATGAATGCAAGTCAAAAGAATACAAGCTGAAAGAATGCAAGTCAAAATAATACTTCTACCCAAAAAAAAACAATTTTAAAGAATATATGTTGCAAAAATACAAGTCAAAATAATGCAAGTTTGAAGAATACAAGTTGAAGGAATACAAGCTGAAATAATACCAGTTGAACGAATACAACCTGAAATAATGCCTGTGGAAAGAATACCGCATCCTAACTTCCAATGAAACTATCCACGAACATTCTACACGCCTACCAATATTTATCCAACCATATTCACTCGAGAACGCATAACACATGTGTAGGTCAAATTCCCCATCAATAATTTGAACCATCCATGCCTGCTTAAAGGGCTTGCACAGTGTACACCTACGAGCATTAGTCACATCCTCATCCACCAGTAATTAGAACCCAAAATATAAATATTCCAAGAAGAACAATTGTGCACCCCGTTGTTTTATTGTTTGTTTTAGTTGAACAGACAAATTCAAAGAATAAAATAAAAAGGATACAAGTCAGAAGAATACAAGCTGAAATAATGCAGGTCAAAGGGATACAAGTCAAAAGAGTAATACATGCACAAAAAGCACAATAGAACATAAAAAAGAAGAATACATGGCCGTTGCGCTGCGCCAACGGCCAGCGCAGCATATCACAGGCGACATAAGCCTGCACATCAAACTCACGTGTAGCAGCCCCTCAGGGTCCGACAGCTTTGAAGTTCTGCACGTGGGTGACCATAATATCCAACTCTGCTATTAAAAAAACTGCATATGATCGGGCAGCCGCTAGTATGTGGTTTTAAAAATGCCTGTGGAGACTTTGAGGCACGCATTTTGTAATGCCACATGTAGGTTTTATTGGTTGCATTGGTTGTAGGCTCTAGTTGCTGTTTTATTTGTTATTTACAACGTGTTTGCTGTGAAACCATTGTATAACAAGCTATGAGTAAGACAAATGCGTAAAATAACTTTATGCTCATGTTACAACAAAGAAATAGATCCAAATTCGCATTGCATATGTTTCGGCCACGTGCCTTCCTCAACAGTCTGTTGGGCCAAGGGCCTGTTGAAGAAGGCCCGTGGCCGAAATGATACAGTGCGAAGTTGGATTTATTTCTTTGTTGTAATATGAGCATATGGGTAATTTAAGCGTTTTTCTTGTTCATAATCATGCTCAATACAGCACTGCACCTAATATAACTGCTCTTTGCCTACACTGTTGCCTTGTTCCCGGTTCTGATCGAAGTTCTCTGTAACAGGTACGGTAACACAGATCTGATCCAACTGGTACTGTGGTATCCAAATGGTACTGTGGTATCTAACTGATACTGTGGTATCCAACTGGTACTGTGGTATCCAACTGGTACTGTAGTATCTAACGGGTACTGTGGTACCGTTAGTTGGGCGAGCAGACAGCTGCCGCACCGGCCATGTGCCGCGAGGTGAAGAGAAGACTGAGGAAGTCTGACGACTTGGCATCAGCATGTGACGACCCACAGCCGCTGTCGATCCATTACCACGTTTGGTGACCTAACCCGGGGTCACCACAGCTGTCAACGCGACGTTGGACAGGCGCCGTCACTACTAGTCTTCTACCGGCTTGCCGATACCTCAACGAGAAAACCGCGAACCCAGGCTACCTGAAATCCTTTTCAAAATCCCCTCAGATTTTGACCACCAATAGGGCTGTATCGAAAAGTCATACAATATCGCCGTAAGTTTTCTGGTTGCTATGTGTACTAATCGACGAGTAGATGGAGAAACAAAGGGAATGAGTTGTGGAGAAACAAAACGCAGCCATGATGGCAAACGGAAACAAAACGAGACTATGATGGCCCAAATGAAGCTGCAAATGGAGATGTTGAAATCAATGTTCATGAACTCAACGCATGTGAACCTGATGTCCTTCGTGACACTATGTTGTTTGTTGGTGTTGTGCGTGTGTCGAATGTGTGGACGCGGACCGTGGTTTATGGTTATGGCACTACGGATGCGCGACCCACTCTCGTCTGTTCGCCCCGGCGGAGCCAGTCGCGAGAGAGCAAGGCTCTAGACAACAGCGCGTCTAGCCAGGCCGTGCATAGCGAATACAGAGATACCGTGATCGTACAGTGCATTGGTAACGGACAGTGAGGATCGAGTGTGCACTACCACAGTTGGTAAAATGTATATGGCAGTCAAAATCGTTTCCCATTCACCTGACCTTCACGTCCACATTCACTTGACGATCTCTGTCCCCGGAACCCAGCACAACCTTCAACCTCCCCGCCCCTTCCGCCTGGTGAAGACGAGCTGGCATCCGATCGGTGGGTCAGCTCGTTCCTGACCAGATCATCGAGCTGGATGAGTCGGTCCAGCTCACTTCGTCACGGGCCAGAGACAGCTGATGATGGCAAACACGTGCCTGAGTAGCATGACTGGACGGAGTGTTTGATCACGTGGAATGGTCAACGAACTCTCGGACGTCCTGCATAAGAGGACTAAGACGTCACCTGGTGATGGCGCGAGGGTCACCCCTCCCGGAGAGACACCTCGCAATGCGTGTTGTGCGCGTGTTTCGAGACCTCTCCACGTTACGTTACCGTTACCGGTGACGTTACCACGTAATTAATATGTAGCGTGGAGTGAGCGGAGTTGAGCGGTAAGACGTTGGGCGGTTGTGTGTCACTGATGGCTGTAAATACTTCAAGATACGAATCTTGTAAAACCACGCGTCGTCGTATGCTTCAGGTGCTGTTGAACCCGTTGTATAACAGGCCGTTGCTGTTTGGTTAGCTATCACCCAGGCCAATACAAGGGCAGTAAAGGCTGTTCGACTTTCAACCAGTTATTCGTACAAGCGAAGCGAATACTAGACTACCACTGCCATGGAATGTCTGGCGGTCTGTAAGCCAAACATTTTGTTTTTCGGAATCGTTTGGTGAGGGTTCATTAAGATCGAGCCAGCGGTTGCCGAGATCGGCCATGTCTGTGAGCCCAAAATTTTGTTTTTCGGCGATTTGGTGACTTTTCACTTGACCCAAGGTCACGAAAGTACAAACCGCACGCCTCTGTCACACGGAGGAGCGTTTGGTGTAGGCTTCATGAATATCGAGCCAGCGGTTGCCGAGATCGGCCATGTCTGTGAGCCAAAATGTTTGTTTTACGGCGATTTGGTGACCTTTGACCTGACCCAGGTCACGAAAATACAAACAGCACGCCTCTGGCACACGGCCGAGCGTTTCGTGAAGGTTTCATTAAGATCGAGCCAGCGGTTGCCGAGATCGGCCATGTCTGTAAGCCCAAAATCATGTTTTTCGGCGATTTGGTGACATTTGACCTGACCCAAGGTCACAAATTTCAAAACCGCACGCTTCTGGCACACGGTCGACCGTTTGGTGTAGGTTTCATGAAGATCGAGCTAGCGGTTGCCGAGATCAGCCATGTCTGCGAGATGGTGTCTGTCGAACGGTGTATGTGAGATGGCGTCTGTTTGGTGTCTGAGATGGGTTGTGTTGGAGATGGCCCCTTTCAAGACTGGGAAGATCGGCTCCCACCAAAGTGTTTTCGCAGCGTAACGTCACAGCGGAATGAAGGTTTTCCTTCATAAGGTTACATGAATTCCCCCTATTTTTAAGCCAGAGGCAGCCCCCGGAAAGAAAATGACAGAATAGAGATATATATATATATATATATATATATATATATATATATATATATGTATATATATATATATATGTATATATATATTTATATATATATATATATATATATATATATATATATATATATATATATATATATATATATATATATATATATATATGTATATATATATATACTGTTATTTGTCCGGCTTTCAATTGAGTGAGACGACTTTCTACCCCATAAGTGATAACCTGGCCTAGACGTGTGGCTGTATTCTTACATCTATATTGAGCATCAAATCAATTGCAAATTCATCCTATCAGCAGATTAAGTGGCCTAAATCTAGCATGTAAACATAATTGAAGGCAGGGTCGATTATTCCTTGCGCCGTAGGACCTCTCACATAACCGTAGCGAAGTTGTTTTTTTTTGACAATCCTTATATCAATGCAAATTGGTACCCATGTACCGACGCGGCCTCGTTTAGAACGGAGCCGTCGGCGCCTGCCGGCGTGACCTCGATAATCCCGACGGCCGCCGCATTGGGTGACGTGCTAACTCGGCGATCTGGCGGTGCCGCCGACCGGCTGTGAGATGCCGTGGCTTGTCAGCGATTCTATCCTGGCTCAACGGCCAGCTGAGGTGACTGCGACATGACAATCAGGTGTCATACCACTGTGACAATATTGTCACCATTGTCTCAGGCGCGGTGTCTGATGCCAGGGTGGGCACCTTTGTTCGCGCTGAGGTCAGCTCTCACGTGCACGACAGCCGGCGCGCCTGGCTGAGCATCTGCGATGCTCTGACTGCGACATGGGATCATTCTGATTTGAGATGGGCGAGCGCATGATTTCGGCCGCCCCGTGGTGTTGTGATTAGTTGGACCTATCTATGTATCTATGTAGAGTATGTAGGGAGATCTGGGTCACGGCACAGTTGTAGAGTAGTTGTGTCCACGACACCCCAGATGTAGACAGACTCCTTGGCTACGTAATAGTCTATTGCGGACCTCGTTTTCGCGATAATCCTTTGAATAGTTCAATAGCTCCATTTATCAAATCCAAGAGCGTTTCTCGAAATCGCCGTAATCCGAGTATTTCTGTTGGGCGATTAATTAACAGTTATATTGTGACACAATAATTACATGGTTTCATTAGTCCCACAGCAATGACAAAATTAATCCAGTGGGACCTATAATCAACAGGCAGTTTCAACCGATCTTGATAGAGAACAGTCCGCTGGGCCACCATATATTTCAGCGTTCACATCTTGTCACTTCATCTCACGAGTCTCAGCCGTCCATTTCCTATCAACAGTTTCAAGTACTCATTGAGGTATCCAAGTTAGGAGATATTCCAGCATCTACTTCGACGGGCAAACACACACGCTATGACTCTCTCGTCTTGTAAGACTACATCCTTCTAACAGTCAGACCAGGACTCTCACGTTAGAGTCCCACACACGAATCTTTGGGCGTGGTCTGACCAGCTGCGGCTGGTCATGCCGACCAGCCGACCGTCCTCGCCGACAGCTCAGCGCCCAATGAAAATGATTCTTCACGACTACCCGCAATCTGGGCAGTTGTCCAGCCCCCCCCAGACATCTACGTCACTACGTCACACGTCGAGAGCGTCGCCCTGACTCAGCGACCTCGTTGCCATGCGACAGGTGCCTAGCCTGCCCAGCTGACGACACAGCACCGGGCATCTTCACATCCGAATGAGGCGAACAAAGGCATCACACTGCATCACCTGATATCACCGGGCAGGTGATGAAGGTATCAATGACAGTCTCGACCAGCCGGCCGTCAGCTCATCAGAGGTCAACTAATCACAACACCATGGGGCGGCCGAAATCATGCGCTCGCCCATCTCAAATCAGAATGATCCCATGTCGCAGTCAGAGCGTCGCAGATGCTCAGCCTGGCGCGCCGGCTGTCGTGCACGTGAGAGCTGACCTCAGCGCGAACAAAGGCGCCCACCCTGGCATCAGACACCGCGCCTGAGACAATGGTGGCAATATTGTCACAGTGGTATGACACCTGATTGTCATGTCGCAGTCACCTCAGCTGGCAGGATAGAATCGCTGACAAGCCACAGCATCTCACAGCCGGTCGGCGGCAACGCCAGATCGCCGAGTTAGCACGTCACCCAATGCGGCGGCCGTCGGGATTATCGAGGTCACGCCGGCAGGCGCCGACGGCTCCGTTCTAAACGAGGCCGGGTCGGTACATGGGTACCAATTTGCATTGATATAAGGATTGTCAAAAAACAACTTCGCTACAGCTATGTGAGAGGCCCTACGGCGCGAGGTTTAATCGACCCTGCCCTCAATTATGTTTACATGCTAGATTTAGGCCACTTAATCTGTTGATAGGATGCATTTGCAATTGATTTGATGGTCAAGATAGAGGTAAGAATACAACCACACGTCTAGAAGGCCAGGCTATCACTTATGGGGTAGAAAGTCATCCCACTCAATTGAAAGCCGGACAAAAGAACAGCGAATGCAATTGTCAAAACGTTCCATTATATCTATGTGCAAGAGTTCACCAGCCACGCTTCCTTCGTTGCCCATATATCAACGAGCAAGGCTACCATACAATCTATGTGCCCATCCACACACATGCGTGGTGGCGAAGTATTAATATATTAGTAATATTAATATTTGTGGGCAAAACACACAGAAACATACCCCGATCGGAAATCAAGTTCCGACCCTACAAACATGCACTACACACACTGAGACAGTGGAGCGGACGGTGTTGGGACATTCAATATGAAAAGTGAAGTCCTAATGTGCGACGTTTTAATCGATTTTTGGTCATATTTATTGATGTGTTCTTTCTTGATGGTGACAAGAATGCCAAGACTTAATCCTTATCAGGTGCAGTTGCCAGTTAAATTTACCCCACGCACCGTCTTCACGTCAGTTCATCTAATACAAATATCACATGAAAAGAGGCCGAGTACAGGACATCCACAAATTCCAAGTAAGCAAGACGAAGTGGGTTTTAGCATTTGTCTCACTGTGTTCGATCGCAACACTCGCTAACTTTCTTTGAACAGCCAGTGTACATACGTAAGGTGAACGCCGTCTGGAGAACGTCTGTGGACGAATACGTTCTAACTGTGGCTACATCTGGCAACCTAAATCAAATCAGGCTCTTTTTGACATTCACATTCTGTTGACTTCCACCAGTACGGTATCGGCGAAGGTATCTACACAAGTAGCGTCCCATGTCAGAAATCTGCCTCCACTGTATGGGAACAGCGTAAGCCCATCTGGCCGCTTGTCGTCGCCTCGGTCGAAATCCACCGGCTCCAGGATGGCAGGGATGCCCGCACTTGAGAGGCCGCGTTTCACTACGTCATTCAGGTGAGTGTGACGTGAGAGACCGCCAACGCTCTTGAGGCAGGATAGTCCATGGTGTCCAAGCCGGTTAACCGGGCGGTTGCATTGGCGACAGCGGTGTGATTCGCACACTGCAACCTCGAGTCGAAGCGCCACCGCCACACGGATTGTCTTGTCGTCCAGATGAAGACCGAGATTGGGTACAGGAACGGCTTGCAGCCAGGCGGCGGTATGCGACTGAGTGGCGGCGAGTAGGCGCGAACGGTGCACCTGGTTGGCTATGCCGATCAGCTGGCCGCGAATCACGGTTGCGCCCAGACTGTCCCATGCACGCTGGCTACTGGCGAATGTCGCGTCTGGTAGCTCTCTGACCTCTGTCAGCTCCGTGAAATGCCGCACCGCCGACTGTAGCGAAGACGGCGCCTCGCTGTCGGAGAGGCCTGGACAAATACTGTGGACCAGCGGAAGAGCTGCACTCAGTGAGGCCACGTAACACGGTGGTGCTAAGGCCTCGACAGAGCGCACCCCGAGGCCGCCCAGTCTGAGCGGCAGCGTCGCCTGATCCCACGCCGTACAACTGACGTCGACGTTGGAAGCCGTTACCAGTGTCTCGCGGACCAGCTCATCGATCTCTCTGAGGGAGTCAGGCTCCTTGTACAGGGGTGCTGAGCGCAGTAGGTATGACACGTGGTGGACGAGGAAGAAGACAGCGGCGTGGCTGTCTAACTGGCGAAGGCGGGCGCACAGACGTGCGATGGTCTCTGAGGCGGTGTTGGCGGCAGCAGTGAGGCCGGCGTCGCACAGCGGTGAGCGGAGGAGCATGAGGGCGTCTAGAGGAGTTTCTACTATATCTCCGGTAGTGCGTCACGTATTTCATTCATAGCTGGGTCGCGAACTGAAGAGGACGGGGCGCCCGAAGATGCTACCTCGCACTTGGCGGGGTGAACCTGGAGACCGATCCCTGACAGAGCCGAGGCGAGCGAACGGAGATCAGCTGCGACAGTGTCTGCCGGGCCGGCGATCGTGACGTCGTCGAGGTACCATACGATCAGGGCTGAGCGTATGACCCGAGCACGGATCAATAGCGAGTGCGAATGCAGCAGGACGGAGGGGATCGCCTTGTTGTACGCCAGTGCACGACATAACCGTCTGATCGCCGATGTGGAGAGGAGTCGGCACGCCATAGGCTTGACGCGGCATTGGGTAGACCGCAGGACAGCGTTCTCGTATGCAGGTTAGGATGACATCGCAGCGGACCGTGTTGAACGCGTTATTGATATCCACCTTGACCAGCACACGGGGTTTAGAGGGGGTCGGTGACGGTGGTCGAGATATATTCGCGGGCAGCGTGCACGGCGGCCTCACACACCAGCGGCGTGCCAGCTCTGAGTTGGATGGGGCGGAGTTCTGCTCCGAGGGTGCTAGAGATGTGTTGCGCGCCCATGCGCCCAGGCAGACGCACTCCGGGACGCAGTCACCCAACACTAGGTTAGTCAAAGCAGTGAGCAATTTGAGGAAGCGACGGCCAGATTCTGCTTCCTCTCGGGACAGCAGCTGACGCACGTGGAGTGACAGTATTCCATCGAGGCCGGCCGACGAGCCCGGTGGCATGGTGGATATGGCGTACTGTATCTGCTCTTCCTTGACGGTTAGCGGTGGCAGGTCAGAGGCAGTGGGCGTGGGAGGAAGCTCCTCGTCGTCCGGTGCTGGCGGGTGCTTGCAGCGTAAGGCAGCAATAACCTCATCTGTCGGCTCTGCGAAGGTGTCACTGGATGTTTGGACACGGAGGGCCGCGCGGATGTCTCCATCTGCACATTTAGCGCGAACTCGGCGCGAGATCGAGTCTGTAGTTATTATGCGCGGAGTGGCGGCATTCCGCTGCCCGGGTGCTGGCTGCGTGGCCATGCTGTCCATCTCGGCGATCTGTCGTCTTATGTGTGAGGCGGCGGTGAGGTGGGGTCCCTCGCTCCTTGCGGTGCCCGGGGCGAAGGATAGGAGCATCCACCAGGATTGCGGGATCGGGTCGTTCAGGGCCTCGTCCAGCCGATTGAATAGCGAGTCGGCGACTAATGAGCGAGCTGCCTTGGGAATTCTGGCGATTACCTTGGTACTCGATCGGAGCCTGGCCAATCCCGAGGAAATACCGCAGGCCGGGGCTCCCGACGGTTGGGTAGATGGAGAGGTAACGGTAACTTGGCGGCCAAGGCACGGTTGGCAGTGCCACACGGGCAGGCCACGCGCCTAGGCAACTGTAAGACTGGCACAGGAGGTATGCCAGCGCTGGCTACAGGAGTTGCACGTGATCGCGGCTTTCCGCGAACTCCGGCTGGTGCAGGCCGCGCAACCGACTGAGGTCTCGTTGCCATGGGCGGTGGCCGTGGCGTCCGCTGCCGTCTGTGATTGTCTTTGCTGGTGTGTCGTAGAGCCCGGGGTTTAAGCTGTCCGAACATGAATGGTTGCATAGTCTTAACCACGTCAAACAGCATTGTATTAAAAATTCAACGAATTAAATTTTACCTTGATCTCCAAGTTTACCAGATAAATAATTTATTGAACAATTTCCCAATTATATTGTATTTCTGTATCACATATGACAAAAGCCTAGCCTAACCCAACTTAACCAAACCTAACCCATTTGTATGCTTGATGGATGTAAAACATTTGCAGAACTTATGTTGTGGTTACCTTGAACTGCTGTGATAACCAAATTATGTGCATCATGCTGTATGATGTATGCCAATTTTGCCAGCTTTCCCTCTCATTCACCACTCATCATCATCTGAAATTCTTGGGTGCTGCATGACTGGCACAGGTGATGTGCCCCTAAGCCCCAATAACCAACCAGCCATCTGGAAATGTAAGTTTTGTCCAAGACCTATCAAATATTGCCATTCAACCAAGGCCCGTCAGTTTCAACCTGGATAAGGTTTGCTCTTTGTGAGGAGCTTTGGTGTGATTTAGATGAGAGAACCACTCTATTCCACATATGCCCTATATCAGGGACAGATACAAGGATACACTGGGGGCATCCCCCCATGGAAATGTGACTCCCTCTGGCTAGGAAAAGAAGGCTTGAGTACATTCCCTCATGCATTGTTGCATTGTCAGCTAGAGACATCCATCTGAGAAGAAAATGCATCACCTTGGAAGGAAGGACAACCCTCCAGGAAGGCCTGAGTTGCACCCACCTCAAATTTTTCACCCAGAGGCACCATTTTGGAAGGCTTGCATACATCCCCTCCATTTTTGTCGGTCAATGGTGCCCCTACAGATACTTTCAGTGGTGCCCCTCTTCAAAGTGGTGTCCTGTGAAAATCTGCTCCTGCCCAATGTCTGACTAAGATTTAACCAAACCAATACAATAAATGTTGCAGCGGCCACTCAGAAGCATTTTATGAGAATATTACAGTTTAGTTCAGATAGGTAAGTTGCCCTACATGTTCTTCCTCCACAAAGCAAAAAGAGGTTTGTTAGATGTGGTTAGTTTTTAAGTTTGATAAAAAAAAGAAACCTAACTTTAAATAGTATGTCATGTTCTGAAAAATATATAAAGTCATAAGGTCATAAAGTCATAAAGTATTAAGGCTTAATAAGAGCCACAGGGGCCCATGTGGGTTAAGCCTATCTAGAAAAGGTACTAGAAATGTACATACTCACACCCCAATCAATCCCTTATCCCAAGTTCCTAGGAAGCTATATATCCCAGCCTATCTAGCACCACTCACTTGCTACCGCATAACACCCTCAACAATCACAAGCTCCTCCCATCATACCCATCGTGCCACCATAGACAATCTCATCAGCATCACATCCCGAAGGAAGGTGCCGAATCCACTGCTATGCACATTGCACATCCCACACAAATTCATAAAGCGTTCAGACTTAATAAGAGACTCACTTGCTATTGCATAATACACTCAACAATTACAAACTCCTCCCATCATGCCCATTGTGCTACCATAGACAATCTCATCAGTATCACATCCCGAAGGAAGGTGCTGAATCCACTGCTAGGTACACCCTATATAAAGTTATAAAGCTTAATAAGAGACTCACTTGCTATTGCATAACACACTCAACAATTACAAACTCCTCCCAACTCCCAACTCCTCCCTGTCGATCAACCCTCCCTGGAATACAGAAAAACAATTGATCGCTGTGGATTTCGGACTTCGGCAACACAGAATGAGCTGGAAGTGTTGGAAGGAGCTCGGTTGGAAAGGATGTAGCGAAAGGAGAGGGGAATTTTATGATGTCAACGGAGGATTCTCCTACCCTACAATAATAACATAATTTCTAACTTTTACACTTTTTCGAACTTTAGTTCGAATTCTTGCTGGGGTGGCTTTATAAACCAGAATCCAATTGCTAAACAGACCTTGCTTGAGCCCTGGTCGCATCACCCGATCCATTGATTGCAGTTCTACAGTAGATATTTGGCAAAACGCTTCACGTGCCGCTAATGCATTCACACGGCCACCCCGGAAGCTCGCTTTTCCACATTATCGTGCCAGTTGCCAATTGACCCTCCTAGCCAGTGGCTAAAAGCAAGCGCGTGAAGCGGCTCGAACCCAGCCTTTCAAGGACAGGAGAGACCAGCGCAGGCCAGTGCCCAAGCCAACTGAGCTACCGGGGTGGCGGATCTCGAGGCGGCACTTGCTTGCGTAATTCAGAGTCATTGATGAATCGATTAACTACTTGCTTACATTACATCTGTTTCATTGATATTCACGCGTTGTTGAGCATGCGGCATATGTTGTATGATATGAATTATTTATTGTATATATTGTACGCTATATTGCAACCGACATATTCAGATTATCTATGCGCACATAACATATTTCTTCAAACGGATGCCATCTAATTAGTTTACCCTAATACATTTTTAGTTTATATTGCTTCAGCACGAAATGTAACCGGGTCGTCCGTTCTTCTTATTTATCCAATAAGATAAATTATTTCTCTTCGTTCTTATATATTCTTATAATTATATGTCTCCGTTCTTCTTATTCTTATTTATTTATAGGTCAGGATTCACACAACAAGCTCTGCTTAGCAATTGGATCCTGGTCCATAAAGCCACCCCAGCAAGAGTTCGAGAAGAGTGCCAGAAATATTGCTTCATATAAAGTAAAATCTTTGTATGGTAAAATAGTTGGATGGTGTCTGCGTGAAGAAATACTTTATCCCCACGGAATTCTGAATATGTCGCTTGCAGTACAGTGCACAACATATGCAATAAATAATATGATATCATGCAACACATTCCTTGCGCCCTAGAACATGTGATTCTCAATGAAGTAGATGCAATTTAATCAAGTAACTAATTGACTTGTCAATGAATCTGAATTAAGCAAACAAGTGCCTCCCTGTGGCTTGCCACCTCGGTAGCTTAGTTGGCTAGAGCGCTGCGTGCACCCGTCTCCGCTGTCCTGGCAATGCTGGGTTCGAGTCGCTTCGCGTGCTCGCTTTTAGTCCCCGGCTGGGAGGGTCAGTTGGCAATTGGCACGATGAGATCGAGAGCGAGCTGCCGGGGTCGCCGTGTCGGTGTATTGACGGCACGTGAAGCGCTTTGCCAAATTTAGACTGTAAAACTGTAATTCATGGAATCATGGCCAGGGTTCACGAAACCAGCTCTTCTTAGCAATTGGATCCTGGTTCATAAAGCCACCCCAGCAAGAGTTCGAACTACATTTCTAGAACGTATAAATGTTGGACATTCTATTATTATTTTGGGGCCAGAGAATTCTTCATTGACATCATAAACCTCCCATCTCCTTTCGCTACATCTTTGCAACTGAGCTTTTTCCAACCTTTCCTGCTCATTCTGTGTTGCTGGAGTAAGAAATCCGCAGCTATCAATTGTTGCTTATCGACAGAAGTCCAGTAACCTGCTCGTTTAACTGCCAATGTTGTTTCGCCGACAGAGGAATGCAAGGCGGGAACAGGGAAGGCCCGTGTTTACCACTGCATGGCTGCAGGGCAAATGTTCGCGTGACGACCTCACACGCGAATCCTATGGCTCGGACACTGGCAGGTGGCGAAGCTGGCAGACTGTCACGCAACTCATAACTGTGAAACGGCGCAGCCTATCAGTAATTTTTGGTGTGCAGCGTCACAGCCTACGTTCCTAGTAAGCCAGCCATGCTAAGGGTACCCCGAACATCCTACCGATACCGAGTGTACCTCATGCAATTAAGTAAGACAAGGGTGCATAGCAACGCTCATTACAAGCATCGCGTTCGTGGAAATATACCCAGTAAGTAACTCCCTGAGCTTTTGGGAATGTTAGGTTAATAATTTCGTTTTCTGCTCAAGCTTATGTTTCGTGCATACCATCACATAATTAAAGACGATATTTTATCACAAGGCGTTGAAAAGGTGCGTTTACTCCACACTCCTTCTTCTGCAACACCAAAAAACCAATTTTTAAGCTGTGGTATTGACGACGGCAACTTTTTTTCTCTGATTTTCACTCAGAGAAAAAAAATGTGTTGTTTTCTGTTGTGTTTGTGTGTTTTTGTTTTTGTGTTTTTTGTCACCCCAGAACGTCTTCTTTACCGGGAGGCGTCCCTTCAGTATGCTCAAGTCCCCCCCCTGCAACACACACACTCAAGTAATATTTTCGCCAAAGGCGCCTCTCCGAGGATAGCCCCCCCCCCCACTCCACCATTGTGACACCCCTGAACAAGGCACAATCTCATCTACGGAATCGCGTTCATAAACATGACATTCTGAAGAAAAAAATCCTAAAAACACCTTAAGGCACAAACTTACCAAACATTCAAATGACACAAAAAAGTCGTCATTTACACGATTTAGCCATGTTCCAAAATCTTACCTGCGGGCCTGGATCGGAGAGGTCGTGACCCTTCTGGATCCGCCCATGTGCTACGGCGTGTGGCTTGCAGTCAGTGCTGAAACAGTTGACGGTGCGCAATTGGGGGGGGGGGGGGAGGCGTCCCCCTCAAACATTTTGTAACATAAAACACAACGCTATCAGACACGTTCCAAACATATGGCAGCAACATACAGAGGGCATATTACCTAGTACTATATGGGTCTGTTCGGACCGCATCCGAAAAAAAAGAACAATGAGGAGACTCAGCGAGTCTAAAGAAAGTAACCAAAACCCTGGTTTTAGACCGCTTTGCTTGGGTGAATGAAAAAATACGCGATTTCGGAAAACGCTTCTAATTTGAACAGTAAGTATTCGTGGCGGTCTGCTGATAACAATTTGAATCCAATAAAATGTTTTTTTTATGTCGAGAAAATTACATTTCAGTGCAACACATCGGCCAACAATCGGCTCCTCTTGCACCCTCCCTCCCCTTGGATCCGACAGTGGCGAGTCTGGATAAAGACTGGTGACTCCAATACTATGAAGGTACACCAACGTTCGCCTTCAAGCCTTGATGACGTCACATATTTTTTTATCTCATGTAGCAGTAACTTGTAGCATCAGGCATGTTTGAATATCGCTGCGTACAAGGCATACGAAGTAAATGTAATGTCCATTTTTTCGACAAAGCGTAGGATGTGTTTGTATGCTAGCCCCGCGCCCCCTCAGGAACTTCCGTAGAGAAGCTGCTAGAAGAAAGAACGAAGACAAAGAATGCCCATGGTTCGACGAAGACGAACCTCTAGCAGCAGAAGCAAAGAAGAGCTCCAGAGCACCCTAGACAAGCACTCCTGCGACTTCAGAATGAAATCCACCCACACCAAACCCCCAACTTCTCTCTGTCTCCCAGCTAACCTTTACCCTCCCCCCCCACAGGAGGAAACCTAATGGAGACGAGCCGACTGCTTTGGGCCATTGTGGCTGGGGCTGGGACCCAAGAGTGAAAGCTCGGTCCAGGGTGCAACGAATCCGGTAATTTTTCATTAAGAAGTGTCACCTTGCCAGTGGGGTGGGCCCGACCCTAACACTGACACCCACACTGGCGCCTAACGCCCATTTTGCACAAGGCGTCTGTCTAGTAGGCACCGACACTGAACTACACTACACCATCACATCACAACTGCACTATCATATATAAATTTAGACATACACTACACACATACACACATAAACTACCATGGACTTGGATGAACATGGACATGAACATATAAACTAACACATAACACATATAAACTACACCATGACATGAGACTCTTACTTCACTCTCGCACAAACACTACCTGAAGGCACCACACTTCACCTGAAGGCACCACACTTCACCTGAAGGCACCACACTTCACCTGAAGGCACCACACTTCACCATCACTCGGCGCACCACCCACATAATCGCACACACACAGAACAGCGCCGATACACGAACGCTACTAGCCACAAACACATCAACAGTCGTCGCTGTTCATTCATGGTACACCGCACTCTTAATACCAGCCGATGCTACATTTTCGCCACAGAGCTGGGTAAGATTGTACTCGCCAAAATAGCAGCACTGCTCGACGCCACAGCCCTCCTCGACGCCACAGCCACAGTAGCCCACATTGGACGGGAGGCAAGACCCACACGCATATTAGAACTAACGTTCAACACACAACAGCTCCCATGACACGTACACGTATGCGACAAACAGTACAAGTCTCGAGGTACGACTTTACGTGCTTCTGCCAGCACGCTGCCACCGCTGCATGTGCTACGGTCAAGGTGAAAGCGAGTGTGCGTCTTGCTGCGACCGGTGTGCACTCCACTTCGTATCCGACTGCACATCGGCCGAAAGGACCGAAAGGAGATGTGCAGCCTGTGGTCGCACCCTGCCTCCGACACCGACTGCCCCAAGTGCGCATTCAAGAGGGAGATGTGCCGGCGTGCGACAGGTCACAGTGTGACACACACCACAGCACGCCAACACCTGCGCTACAACTCTACCACCTCTGCCTCCAAAACCACACCACTCCAAACCGCAACCACCTCCAGATGCAGCTATGTAGCTGACCTTTCCTCACCTCCTGGACCCATACCCAGGCCAGCACCATCACCCACCCATCCTACCAACCCACCAACAGTCGGCTCCCTGGGCCCGGCACACGTCCCTCCTCAACGGCCGACCCCTCCTCGACATCACCCTCACCGCACCCCATTCCTCCCCACGTCACCTCACCGCGGACCCGGCCTTCTCCCACATCGACCCCACCAAGGACCGGGCCTCCTCCCACATCCACCCTACCACAGACCCAGCATCTTCCTCCCCCCTCATACCCAAACCTGGCCTCTATCCCCTCCCTCACCGACACCCCCCCCCATCCCTCACAGGACCTGGCCGTACCCTTTCGTTACCCTGCCTACAACCGGCTAGCGTCCACCACACCACCCTGACGCCTTCCCAGCACTCCCTCCCTCGGGACCCCAGCCTTCGCCCCACACATCCAACCGTCCCAAACCAACGCCAAGTCCCAAGGCCACCACAGCCACCAGATAGACGGCCCACAAACACACGGCTACCGTCTCCTGCCAGACCGACTCCAACACTACCTCCTGCGCTACCACCTAAACACAACACAAAGCCTTGTCCAAAGCCGCCACCCAGACCGAGCCCACAACCCAAAGCCAACGAATCCCGACCGAACCTACCTCGCCTCCCAAGCACAAACCCCTCACCAGTTACAACACAACTCAATCACCTTCCAGAACCTGTACCACCAGAAAACGGCAGCCAATCCTGTCTGTCTCACCACACACCTCCCTCGTCATCCACCGGATCCGACTTTCCCAAACACGACACCAATACCACACCGGTGTAGGAACACCAACAGGCACTAATCACGTTCGTCAATGGGTCTCTTCCTACAATGGAATACCGGTGGTCTTCCGGGAAAATTTATAGAGTTTAAACCATAATTCCTACAACAAAAACCATTACTAGCCGTGGTCTAAGAAACTCATTTTGGAGACTCAGACTATGTCTGGAACAGTATTTCAGTTTACACTTGGCATGTCTGCAATGTAAATGGACCACTTCGGAATTAGGGTGCAGTCATGTTCATCGCTAACAAAATACCTCATCGTTGAGTAACGTTAAATTATCCCCCGCACTGCATAGGAATCAGCCTCAAAATGTCCCATTGCCAAACCAGAGTCATCTAACTATGCATCTCATCGTCAGCTGCAACCCCCACAGCTGACGTCGGGAGTTGAGCGACACAACAGGAGCTGAGCGACTTCCTGTTTCAGGCTCCACCACCAGTTCTCATTATGAGAACTGATATATGAGAACAGTTCTCATATATACTAACGATAAACACTCCTCCTGGGGAAACAACCAGACGAACACTAGAGCTCGCGAAATTCCCCAGGTTATATCAGACCATAGCTTAGCACTTCTAAATATCGGAGCCACCAATCCGACCTTAGGTGGATCGGACTGTTGAATCGATTTAACGGTCTGCTCCCAACGATTAAGCTCACTATTTGACTGCTCAGTCTCAGACGATCCCGGGCTGAGTGACCACTACTCAATCACAATTAGGCTCAGCACGGACACAATCCACCACACCAAACTATTCAGACCATCTTGGAAGAGCGGAGTGAACAAAATTCGAGGATCAGGTAGACCTGAACCTAGCAAGTTCAGACATCAGCAAAATCGGAACAATAATCAGGACCATTAGTTCAGCAGCACGTGACTCAGTTCCAAAGAGTAATGAACCTAGAAAAAGACATCTACGCCAATCTGGACCACTGACTCTCAAAGGGCAATCGCCACACGGCGATTGCCGGCCACACGGCCCACAAGCAATACAAAAGATGTATGTGCGAAACACACCTATCAGCATACATACAATCTCAAAAACACTGCCGGTCACAATTCGAACAGTACGCCAAAACATTTGGCAGTCCTTCGCGCCACAATTCAATACGTTCACCCATACCGGCAGAATCTGGGTCCTGACGAAGCGCTTGCACCTGGAACGCCCACCATCAGGCCCCGCTCCCAGCTGACGGTGAGAGAACAGCACATTACTGACCCACAACAAGTCGTAGACCACTTTAAATTACACAATGTCAGAGTCAACAACGCGTACGATACCATCATAGTAAACTCTCTGGATGTCCTCGCCTCCAATATAAATTTCAACTCTAACAACACAGAAGACTACAACCAATCATTCACTATGCACGGAATTGCACCTTGCCCTCAGCGGACCAAACGACATTCATTACCAGTGCTTTAAACATCTCAGCAAGTATTATCTAACGTACTTACTAGCGGCGATTAACGACCTGTACCTAAATAAGACCCTTCCCCATACTTGGCGACAGTGTAGTCATCCCATTGCGAAAGCAGCACAAATATCGTTCCACCCAAAAATGGCATAGGCAAGAAAAAGGAAATCCAAGAAATTCTTCATCACCTGGTCGGACTGCGCTTTCATTGCCAGCTTTTAGTTCGCGCTGTCACATTGTTCTTCCGAGCATATATAGCATAGGACCGTTTGTTTTCAAGTCGTCCGCTTTTTTCTTGATGGTAAGAACCCCTTTTTCAAGTCGTCCGATTTCTTCTTAACGGTTCAACTGATGTAAAATTTGCAAGAGACGCCACAGGTAGATGCGCACCATTTTATAACCAGTCGGAGTTGGTAGCCACGAGAGAGCAATGTAATCAGGGGTGGGTCCAGGAATTGTCATGGGGGCACCTATCTGGAGGGGAGCCATTTCTTTGGAATTTCTCTGCCACTGGGGAAGTATGCCCAGAGGAGCGCCTGTGGCTGAAAATTCGGAGGGAGGGACGCACTCGGGCCTTCTCGGAGGCGCCTTCCTCTCGAAGGCGCATTTTCCTCACAGAGGGGCACCTCGGGCTGGAAAGATTCGAGGGGTTGCACTCGAACCCTCTCGGAGGAACATTTTTTCCATGCCAGAGGGACTTTTTTTTCCATGCCGGAGACACGTCACCTTTCATGTGGGGGAGGGTATATTCCCCAGCGCTACCCACTGTATTCGCCCCTGGTTGCCATTGCATCGATATGTGTCCACGTAAAACAGAAAAACATGTGAAATGTTATTGTTAGTCCGTATTTACAGCCACATGACTGTTGTCCAATATTTTCTGTTTTCTTGTTACAAGAGGGCAAAGTTTAACTTATTTACGCCATTGCCCTATGGCGATGGTGAGACCGGGCACAGCACATATAGAACAAAAAGCTAGATGTTGATAGGCAGTGATAAGTAGCGAAGCTTGCTAATTTTTGCGGAACTCTTTATCCCCAAACCATCAGATTGACCAACGCTAATTCTGAAAACCAGACCATAAAATGAAGTGACTCAAATCCGAGGATTTTTCTTTGGTGGTGGTAGGGGGCTTACACTGAACACAAATGAGCACAAGGAGAGCGTGTCAAGGATGAAAACACAGCAGTGCTGTGTCATCAGCACAGTATCACTGTGCTTCCCATCGTGTTTTCATTTTCTGCTCGCAATAACACGACCTTGTTGTGCTTTCAGACACAGCAGAAACAAGTTGCAAGATGGCAGCACATTGGGGTAGGTCTACTCTGTTGTCCTGGGAGGTTGCCGTGCCCATGCTCCGAAACTACCTAACCGAAATTCACCAAACCTTCACCAATCGATGCATTCGGGTCGATTTACTTCGGAGTTTTGAATATGGTGACTCTCATCGTTATGTAAAGCTATTAAATTACCCCTTAAATTGTGACCGACCATTTTGAAAAAGTTGCGATGCCCATGCTCCTAAACGGCTGGACTGAATTTCATGAAACCTTCACCAATCGATGCAGCATAGACGATTTACTTGGGACTTTGCAATATAGTGACCTTGGTCTTGACCTAAGGTCGCAAAATAAGTACATCTTTATTTTCAATTGTTGCAGTGCCCATGCTCCTAAACTACTGAACCGAATTTCATGAAACCTTTACCAATCGACGTGACATGGTCGATATACTCGGGACTTTCGAATACGGTGGCCTTGGTCTTAGGTCAAGGTCACCAAAAACAAACAAACTATTTTTAAGACGTTTATGTGTTATGTGTCAATAAAATGTCATGTCAATAATCGACCTTGACCTCAGGTCATCAAAAATTCGGCCAAGGTCACCATTTTGAAAAAGCCAGAAGTATATCGACCACGTCACGTCGATTGGTGAAGGTTTCAAGAAATTCGGATTAGCACTTTCGGAACATGGGCGGCGCACAGCCATTAAAAAGAGTTTTATGCATGTTTGATGACCTCGACCTAAAGCCATGGTCACCATATTTAAACGTCCGAATATATCGGCCATCCCATGTCGATTGGTGAATGTTTCATCAAATTCGGTCAAGTGCTTTCGGAGTATGGGCGTGGCAAATAGCCCCAAAACTATTTTGTGTATTTTAGTGACCTTGACCTAAAGCCAAGGTCACCATATTCAAAGCCCCACTTATATCGACCACCTCACGTCGATTGGCGGAGGTTTCATGACATTGTATTCAGTAGTTTAGGAGTATGGGCGTGGTAAACGTCTTAAAAATAGTTTGTTTGTTTTTGGTGACCTTGACCTAAGACCAAGGCCACCGTATTCGAAAGTCCCGAGTATATCGACCATGTCACGTCGATTGGTAAAGGTTTCATGAAATTCGGTTCAGTAGTTTAGGAGCATGGGCACTGCAACAATTTAAAATAAAGATGTACTTATTTTGCGACCTTAGGTCAACACCAAGGTCACTGTATTGCAAAGTCCCAAGTACATCGTCTATGCTGCATCGATTGGTGAAGGTTTCATGAAATTCAGTCCAGCCGTTTAGGAGCATGGGCATCGCAACTTTTTCAAAATGGTCGGTCACAATTTAAGGGGTAATTTAATAGCTTTACATAACGATGAGAGTCACCATATTCAAAACTCCGAAGTAAATCGACCCAAATGCATCGATTGGTGAAGGTTTGGTGAATTTCGGTTAGGTTGTTTCGGAGCATGGGCACGGCAACCTCCCAGGACAACAGAGTAGACCTACCCCAATGTGCTGCCATCTTGCAACTTGTTTCTGCTGTGTCTGAAAGCACAACAAGGTCGTGTTATTGCGAGCAGAAAATGAAAACACGATGGAAAGCACAGTGATACTGTGCTGATGACACAGCACTGCTGTGTTTTCATCCTTGACACGCTCTCCTTGTGCTCATTTGTGTTCAGTGTAAGCCCCCTACCACCACCAAAGACAAATCCTCGGATTTGAGTCACTTCATTTTATGGTCTGGTTTTCAGATTTAGCGTTGGTCAATCTGATGGTTTGGGGATAAAGAGTTCCGCAAAAATTAGCAAGCTTCGCTACTTATCACTGCCTATCAACATCTAGCTTTTTGTTCTATATGTGCTGTGCCCGGTCTCACCATCGCCATAGGGCAATGGCGTAAATAAGTTAAACTTTGCCCTCTTGTAACAAGAAAACAGAAAATATTGGACAACAGTTATGTGGCTGTCAATACGGACTAACAATAACATTTCACATGTTTTTCTGTTTTACGTGGACACATATCGATGCAATGGCAACCAGGGGCGAATACAGTGGGTAGCACTGGGGAATATACCCTCCCCCACATGAAAGGTGACGTGTCTCCGGCATGGAAAAAAAAGTCCCTCTGGCATGGAAAAAATGTTCCTCCGAGAGGGTTCGAGTGCAACCCCTCGAATCTTTCCAGCCCGAGGTGCCCCTCTGTGAGGAAAATGCGCCTTCGAGAGGAAGGCGCCTCCGAGAAGGCCCGAGTGCGTCCCTCCCTCCGAATTTTCAGCCACAGGCGCTCCTCTGGGCATACTTCCCCAGTGGCAGACAAATTCCAAAGAAATGGCTCCCCCTCCAGATAGGTGCCCCCATGACAATTCCTGGACCCACCCCTGATTACATTGCTCTCTCGTGGCTACCAACTCCGACTGGTTATAAAATGGTGCGCATCTACATGTGGCGTCTCTTGCAAATTTTACATCAGTTGAACCGTTAAGAAGAAATCGGACGACTTGAAAAAAGGGTTCTTACCATCAAGAAAAAAGCGGACGACTTGAAAACAAACGGTCCTATGCTATATATGCTCGGAAGAACAATGTGACAGCGCGAACTAAAAGCTGGCAATGAAAGCGCAGTCCGACCAGGTGATGAAGAATTTCTTGGATTTCCTTTTTCTTGCCTATGCCATTTTTGGGTGGAACGATATTTGTGCTGCTTTCGCAATGGGATGACTACACTGTCGCCAAGTATGGGGAAGGGTCTTATTTAGGTACAGGTCGTTAATCGCCGCTAGTAAGTACGTTAGATAATACTTGCTGAGATGTTTAAAGCACTGGTAATGAATGTCGTTTGGTCCACTGAGGGCAAGGTGCAATTCCGTGCATAGTGAATGATTGGTTGTAGTCTTCTGTGTTGTTAGAGTTGACATTTATATTGGAGGCGAGGACATCCAGAGAGTTTATTATGATGGTATCGTACGCGTTGTTGACTCTGACATTGTGTAATTTAAAGTGGTCTACGACTTGTTGTGGGTCAGTAATGTGCTGTTCTCTCACCGTCAGCTGGGAGCGGGGCCTGATTGTGGGCGTTCCAGGTGCAAGCGCTTCGTCAGGACCCAGATTCTGCCGGTATGGGTGAACAAATTGAATTGTGGCGCGAAGCACTGCCAAAAGTTTTGGCGTATTGTTCGAATTGTGTACCGGCAGTGTTTTTGAGATTGTATGTATGCTGATAGGTGTGTTTCGCACATACATCTTTTGTATTGCTTGTGTGCCGTGTGGGCGGCAATCGCCGTGTGGCGATTGCCCTTTGACAGTCAGTGGTCCAGATTGGCGTAGATGTCTTTTTCTACGTTCATTACTCTTTGGAACTGAGTCACGTGCTGCTGAACTAATGGTCCTGATTATTGTTCCGATTTTGCTGATGTCTGAACTTGCTAGGTTCAGGTCTACCTGATCCTCGAATTTTGTTCACTCCGCTCTTCCAAGATGGTCTGAATAGTTTGGTGTGGTGGATTGCGTCCGTGCTGAGCCTAATTGTGATTGAGTAGTGGTCACTCAGCCCGGGATCGTCTGAGACTGAGCAGTCAAATAGTGAGCTTAATCGTTGGGAGCAGACCGTTAAATCGATTCAACAGTCCGATCCACCTAAGGTCGGATTGGTGGCTCCGATATTTAGAAGTGCTAAGCTATGGTCTGATATAACCTGGGGAATTTCGCGAGCTCTAGTGTTCGTCTGGTTGTTTCCCCAGGAGGAGTGTTTATCGTTAGTATATATGAGAACTGTTCTCATATATCAGTTCTCATAATGAGAACTGGTGGTGGAGCCTGAAACAGGAAGTCGCTCAGCTCCTGTTGTGTCGCTCAACTCCCGACGTCAGCTGTGGGGGTTGCAGCTGACGATGAGATGCATAGTTAGATGACTCTGGTTTGGCAATGGGACATTTTGAGGCTGATTCCTATGCAGTGCGGGGGATAATTTAACGTTACTCAACGATGAGGTATTTTGTTAGCGATGAACATGACTGCACCCTAATTCCGAAGTGGTCCATTTACATTGCAGACATGCCAAGTGTAAACTGAAATACTGTTCCAGACATAGTCTGAGTCTCCAAAATGAGTTTGTTAGACCACGGCTAGTAATGGTTTTTGTTGTAGGAATTATGGTTTAAACTCTATAAATTTTCCCGGAAGACCACCGGTATTCCATTGTAGGAAGAGACCCATTGACGAACGTGATTAGAGCCTGTTGGTGTTCCTACACCGGTGTGGTATTGGTGTCGTGTTTGGGAAAGTCGGATCCGGTGGATGACGAGGGAGGTGTGTGGTGAGACAGACAGGATTGGCTGCCGTTTTCTGGTGGTACAGGTTCTGGAAGGTGATTGAGTTGTGTTGTAACTGGTGAGGGGTTTGTGCTTGGGAGGCGAGGTAGGTTCGGTCGGGATTCGTTGGCTTTGGGTTGTGGGCTCGGTCTGGGTGGCGGCTTTGGACAAGGCTTTGTGTTGTGTTTAGGTGGTAGCGCAGGAGGTAGTGTTGGAGTCGGTCTGGCAGGAGACGGTAGCCGTGTGTTTGTGGGCCGTCTATCTGGTGGCTGTGGTGGCCTTGGGACTTGGCGTTGGTTTGGGACGGTTGGATGTGTGGAGCGAAGGCTGGGGGCCCGAGGGAGGGAGTGCTGGGAAGGCGTCAGGGTGGTGTGGTGGACGCTAGCCGGTTGTAGGCAGGGTAACGAAAGGGTACGGCCAGGTCCTGTGAGGGATGGGGGAGGGGGGGGTGTCGGTGAGGGAGGGGATAGAGGCCAGGTTTGGGTATGAGGGGGGAGGAAGATGCTGGGTCTGTGGTAGGGTGGATGTGGTAGGAGGCCCGGTCCTTGGTGGGGTCGATGTGGGAGGAGGCCGGGTCCGCGGTGAGGTGACGTGGGGAGGAATGGGGTGCGGTGAGGGTGATGTCGAGGAGGGGTCGGCCGTTGAGGAGGGACGTGTGCCGGGCCCAGGGAGCCGACTGTTGGTGGGTTGGTAGGATGGGTGGGTGATGGTGCTGGCCTGGGTATGGGTCCAGGAGGTGAGGAAAGGTCAGCTACATAGCTGCATTTGGAGGCGGTTGCGGTTTGGAGTGGTGTGGTTTTGGAGGCAGAGGTGGTAGAGTTGTAGCGCAGGTGTTGGCGTGCTGTGGTGTGTGTCACACTGTGACCTGTCGCACGCCGGCACATCTCCCTCTTGAATGCGCACTTGGGGCAGTCGGTGTCGGAGGCAGGGTGCGACCACAGGCTGCACATCTCCTTTCGGTCCTTTCGGTCGATGTGCATTCGGATACGAAGTGGAGTGCACACCGGTCGCAGCATGACGCACACTCGCTTTCACCTTGACCGTAGCACATGCAGCGGTGGCAGCGTGCTGGCAGAAGCACGTAAAGTCGTACCTCGAGACTTGTACTGTTTGTCGCATATGTGTACGTATCATGGGAGCTGTTGTGTGTTGAACGTTAGTTCTAATATGCGTGTGGGTCTTGCCTCCCGTCCAATGTGGGCTACTGTGGCTTTGGCGTCGAGGAGGGCTGTGGCGTCGAGCAGTGCTGCTATTTTGGCGAGTACAATCTTACCCAGCTCTGTGGCGAAAATGTAGCATCGGCTGGTGTTAAGAGTGCGGTGTACCATGAATGAACAGCGACGACTGTTGATGTGTTTGTGGCTAGTAGCGTTCGTGTATCGGCGCTGTTCTGTGTGTGTGCGATTATGTGGGTGGTGCGCCGAGTGATGGTGAAGTGTGGTGCCTTCAGGTGAAGTGTGGTGCCTTCAGGTAGTGTTTGTGCGAGAGTGAAGTAAGAGTCTCATGTCATGGTGTAGTTTATGTGTTATGTGTTAGTTTATATGTTCATGTCCATGTCCATCCAAGTCCATGGTAGTTTATGTGTGTATGTGTGTAGTGTATGTCTAAATTTATATATGATAGTGCAGTTGTGATGTGGTGGTGTAGTGTTGTTCAGTGTCGGTGCCTACTAGACAGACGCCTTGTGCAAAATGGGCGTTAGGCGCCAGTGTGGGTGTCAGTGTTAGGGTCGGGCCCACCCCACCGGCAAGGTGACACTTCTTAATGAAAAATTACCGGATTCGTTGCACCCTGGACCGAGCTTTCACTCTTGGGTCCCAGCCCCAGCCACAATGGCCCAAAGCAGTCGGCTCGTCTCCATTAGGTTTCCTCCTGTGGGGGGGGGAGGGTAAAGGTTAGCTGGGAGACAGAGAGAAGTTGGGGGTTTGGTGTGGGTGGATTTCATTCTGAAGTCGCAGGAGTGCTTGTCTAGGGTGCTCTGGAGCTCTTCTTTGCTTCTGCTGCTAGAGGTTCGTCTTCGTCGAACCATGGGCATTCTTTGTCTTCGTTCTTTCTTCTAGCAGCTTCTCTACGGAAGTTCCTGAGGGGGCGCGGGGCTAGCATACAAACACATCCTACGCTTTGTCGAAAAAATGGACATTACATTTACTTCGTATGCCTTGTACGCAGCGATATTCAAACATGCCTGATGCTACAAGTTACTGCTACATGAGATAAAAAAATATGTGACGTCATCAAGGCTTGAAGGCGAACGTTGGTGTACCTTCATAGTATTGGAGTCACCAGTCTTTATCCAGACTCGCCACTGTCGGATCCAAGGGGAGGGAGGGTGCAAGAGGAGCCGATTGTTGGCCGATGTGTTGCACTGAAATGTAATTTTCTCGACATAAAAAAAACATTTTATTGGATTCAAATTGTTATCAGCAGACCGCCACGAATACTTACTGTTCAAATTAGAAGCGTTTTCCGAAATCGCGTATTTTTTTCATTCACCCAAGCAAAGCGGTCTAAAACCAGGGTTTTGGTTACTTTCTTTAGACTCGCTGAGTCTCCTCATTGTTCTTTTTTTCGGATGCGGTCCGAACAGACCCATATAGTACTAGGTAATATGCCCTCTGTATGTTGCTGCCATATGTTTGGAACGTGTCTGATAGCGTTGTGTTTTATGTTACAAAATGTTTGAGGGGGACGCCTCCCCCCCCCCAATTGCGCACCGTCAACTGTTTCAGCACTGACTGCAAGCCACACGCCGTAGCACATGGGCGGATCCAGAAGGGTCACGACCTCTCCGATCCAGGCCCGCAGGTAGGATTTTTGGAACATGGCTAAATCGTGTAAATGACGACTTTTTTGTGTCATTTGAATGTTTGGTAAGTTTGTGCCTTAAGGTGTTTTTAGGATTTTTTTCTTCAGAATGTCATGTTTATGAACGCGATTCCGTAGATGAGATTGTGCCTTGTTCAGGGGTGTCACAATGGTGGAGTGGGGGGGGGGGGCTATCCTCGGAGAGGCGCCTTTGGCGAAAATATTACTTGAGTGTGTGTGTTGCAGGGGGGGGGGGACTTGAGCATACTGAAGGGACGCCTCCCGGTAAAGAAGACGTTCTGGGGTGACAAAAAACACAAAAACAAAAACACACAAACACAACAGAAAACAACACATTTTTTTTTATCTGAGTGAAAATCAGAGAAAAAAGTTGCCATCGTCAATACCACAGCTTAAAAATTGGTTTTTTGGTGTTAAAGAAGAAGGAGTGTGGAGTAAACGCACCTTTTCAACGCCTTGTGATAAAATATCGTCTTTAATTATGTGATGGTATGCACGAAACATAAGCTTGAGCAGAAAACGAAATTATTAACCTAACATTCCCAAAAGCTCAGGGAGTTACTTACTGGGTATATTTCCACGAACGCGATGCTTGTAATGAGCGTTGCTATGCACCCTTGTCTTACTTAATTGCATGAGGTACACTCGGTATCGGTAGGATGTTCGGGGTACCCTTAGCATGGCTGGCTTACTAGGAACGTAGGCTGTGACGCTGCACACCAAAAATTACTGATAGGCTGCGCCGTTTCACAGTTATGAGTTGCGTGACAGTCTGCCAGCTTCGCCACCTGCCAGTGTCCGAGCCATAGGATTCGCGTGTGAGGTCGTCACGCGAACATTTGCCCTGCAGCCATGCAGTGGTAAACACGGGCCTTCCCTGTTCCCGCCTTGCATTCCTCTGTCGGCGAAACAACATTGGCAGTTAAACGAGCAGGTTACTGGACTTCTGTCGATAAGCAACAATTGATAGCTGCGGATTTCTTACTCCAGCAACACAGAATGAGCAGAAAAGGTTGGAAAAAGCTCAGTTGCAAAGATGTAGCGAAAGGAGATGGGAGGTTTATGATGTCGATGAAGAATTCTCTGGCCCCAAAATAATAATAGAATGTCCAACATTTATACGTTCTAGAAATGTAGTTCGAACTCTTGCTGGGGTGGCTTTATGAACCAGGATCCAATTGCTAAGAAGAGCTGGTTTCGTGAACCCTGGCCATGATTCCATGAATTACAGTTTTACAGTCTAAATTTGGCAAAGCGCTTCACGTGCCGTCAATACACCGACACGGCGACCCCGGCAGCTCGCTCTCGATCTCATCGTGCCAATTGCCAACTGACCCTCCCAGCCGGGGACTAAAAGCGAGCACGCGAAGCGACTCGAACCCAGCATTGCCAGGACAGCGGAGACGGGTGCACGCAGCGCTCTAGCCAACTAAGCTACCGAGGTGGCAAGCCACAGGGAGGCACTTGTTTGCTTAATTCAGATTCATTGACAAGTCAATTAGTTACTTGATTAAATTGCATCTACTTCATTGAGAATCACATGTTCTAGGGCGCAAGGAATGTGTTGCATGATATCATATTATTTATTGCATATGTTGTGCACTATACTGCAAGCGACATATTCAGAATTCCGTGGGGATAAAGTATTTCTTCACGCAGACACCATCCAACTATTTTACCATACAAAGATTTTACTTTATATGAAGCAATATTTCTGGCACTCTTCTCGAACTCTTGCTGGGGTGGCTTTATGGACCAGGATCCAATTGCTAAGCAGAGCTTGTTGTGTGAATCCTGACCTATAAATAAATAAGAATAAGAAGAACGGAGACATATAATTATAAGAATATATAAGAACGAAGAGAAATAATTTATCTTATTGGATAAATAAGAAGAACGGACGACCCGGTTACATTTCGTGCTGAAGCAATATAAACTAAAAATGTATTATGGTAAACTAATTAGATGGCATCCGTTTGAAGAAATATGTTATGTGCGCAAAGATAATCTGAATATGTCGGTTGCAATATAGCGTACAATATATACAATCAATAATTCATATCATACAACATATGCCGCATGTTCAACAACGCGTGAATATCAATGAAATAGATGTAATGTAAGCAAGTAGTTAATCGATTCATCAATGAATCTGAATTAAGCAAGCAAGTGCCGCCTCGAGATCCGCCACCCCGGTAGCTCAGTTGGCTTGGGCACTGGCCTGCGCTGGTCTCTCCTGTCCTTGAAAGGCTGGGTTCGAGCCGCTTCACGCGCTTGCTTTTAGCCACTGGCTAGGAGGGTCAATTGGCAACTGGCACGATAATGTGGAAAAGCGAGCTTCCGGGGCGGCCGTGTGAATGCATTAGCGGCACGTGAAGCGTTTTGCCAAATATATACTGTAGAACTGCAATCAATGGATCGGGTGATGCGACCAGGGCTCAAGCAAGGTCTGTTTAGCAATTGGATCCTGGTTTATAAAGCCACCCCAGCAAGAATTCGAACTAAAGTTCTAAAAAGTGTAAAAGTTAGAAATTATGTTATTATTGTAGGGTAGGAGAATCCTCCGTTGACATCATAAAATTCCCCTTTCCTTTCGCTACATCCTTTCCAACCGAGCTCCTTCCAACACTTCCAGCTCATTCTGTGTTGCCGAAGTCCGAAATCCACAGCGATCAAACCCTGCTTGTCTACAGAGGTCGAGTGGTGGACCGATCGCTGAACTGCCAATGTTATTTGGCCGACTGAGGAATGCAAGGCGGGAACAGCGTAGACCCGTGTTTCTCACTGCATGGCTGCAGGCCAAATGACCACCCGACGACCGCACAAGCGAATACCTACGGCTGACCGGTGGTGAAACTTGCGGACTGTCATGCAACGCATAACTGTGAAGCGGCGCAGTCTACCAGTAATTATTAGTGTGGAGCAGCACAGCCTACGTTCCTAGGGGCCAGCCATAGTTAAGGGTACCCCCGAACATCCTACCGATACCTTTCAGGGATTACATAGGTTACCATTTAGCGACGATAATCCTTCGAGACAGTCATCGCCGTAAATCCCAGAGTTCCCAACTGCTACACATGTGTAATTCCTGCTGGACGATGTGCTTACCACTGAAACAATGCGGAGTATGTTGGCATCTGCGTTGGCAACGGCAGTGGCCGTCTTTTTCTGGCAAGGTGATCCCTATGCCTAGATGTCAATTAGTGTATTAATTATGTACTTCACATGTCTGATCGACGAGCGCACAAGAGGAAAACTCTTCAGAGTGAGTCCTTTAATTGCGATGCATAGAACAATGATGTGCATTTTATTGGTATACACCTAATGAAATATCAACTGCCAAATGACGCGTCATCAAACCGACAACACCAAGCAGATGAAAAAGTTAACATGCTGTGCATGGTCATGACATACTCCACCAGCGCCGCCGTAGGAGCACGCCATCATACGTTAACTGCTGATGTGGCCAATAGCTACACTGCATCTGTATTTATTTTACATATGAGAACATTGGCTGTCGAGTAAATTGAGACGATTAAGATGAATGGCACATGAAGCGTGGACAAATGAGCACACATCAACGACACTCAGGACCCGACGACACCCGAGCGACAACCAGATTATGACCCTCTTCACGGCGGCGGCCTATCGACGGCAGACCGAGCCGGAACCCGGTCCCCAACCGACGGCAGACCGAGCCGGAACCCGGTCACCAACCGACGGCAGACCGAGCCGGATCCCGGTCACCAACCGACGGCAGACCGAGTCGGATCCCGGTCAGACGAACCTGGTCAAGATCTGGCCACCCAGCGTGGCAGATCGGATCTAGATCAGGTCAGACAATGGCAGCAAACCGGGTCGAGATCCAGTCCGACAGCGGCGGCAGACCAGGTTGAGATCTGGCCAACCTGCGGCGACGGACCGGGCCGAGATCTGGCGATACAGGGCGGCAGGCAGGGCCGAGATCCGGCCAACCAGCAGCGACGGACCGGGCCGACATCTGGCGATACAGGGCGGCAGGCAGGGCCGAGATCAGGTCAACCAGCAGCGACGGACCGGGCCGACATCTGGCGATACAGCGGTGGCGGACCGTGCCGAGATCCGGTCAGACAACGACGGCGAATGGACCGAGATCCTCGCCACACAAACCGGGCAAAGATCTAGTTAGGCAGTGCTGTCCGGCCGGACCGAGAGCGGACCAGTGGCGAGAGACCGGACCTGGCGTCATCACACTGTCCGGCCGGACCGAGGGCGGACCAGTGGCGAGAGACCGGACCTGGCGTCATCACACTGTCCGGCCGGACCGAGGGCGGACCAGTGGCGAGAGACCGGACCTGGCGTCATCACACTGTCCGGCCGGACCGAGGGCGGACCAGTGGCGAGAGACCGGACCTGGCGTCATCACACTGTCCGGCCGGACCGAGGGCGGACCAGTGGCGAGAGACCGGACCTGGCGTCATCACACTGTCCGGCCGGACCGAGGGCGGACCAGTGGCGAGAGACCGGACCTGGCGTCATCACACTGTCCGGCCGGACCGATGGCGGACCAGTGGCGAGAGACCGGACCTGGCGTCATCACACTGTCCGGCCGGACCGAGGACGGACCAGTGGCGAGAGACCGGACCTGGCGTCATCACACTGTCCGGCCGGACCGAGGGCGGACCAGTGGCGAGAGACCGGACCTGGCGTCATCACACTGTCCGGCCGGACCGAGGGCGGACCAGTGGCGAGAGACCGGACCTCGCGTCATCACACTGTCCGCACTAGTGACGCCGATCTGGAGTGGCTGTCCGGCAGGTGTGACGCCGTTGTAAACCCGTCGTTGACCCCGTCGGTGACCCCGTCGGTGACCCCGTCGGTGACCCCGTCGGTGACCGCGCCGCCGGTCGACCCCGGCCGCCAGCCGTCACTGGCGGCCGACTCCGCCGACACAGACAGCCACGTCTCCAACACCTGGTACAGGTACAGGAACTCGGCCTGAAAGGGGACCATCACATCACAGGCGTGCATGGACGCTCCCCACATGAGTCCTAGACTACGCCGGGGAAATTTGGCCTATTTGATCCTTCAGACGGAGGAACGTCGCCCTTCATACGGAGGAGGTCGTGCCTCAGACGGAGGAACGTTGTACTTCAGACGGAGGAACATTGTTCTTCAGATGGAAGAACATCGTCCTTCAGATAGAGGAACATCGTCCTTCAGACGGAGGAAAGTCGTTCTTCAAACGGTTGAAACAGAAGGACAGCAGCTGACTCATGGGAAAATAAACAGGGAGAAACTGAGTTGCATTACTTCGGCTACATAGCGGATTATAGCGGGTTATACATGTTTGTGCCCAAGTACTTGGGCATCCCGAAAGCTTAACCATAGTAGCACACAGGTAGTATAACACAGCACACAGGTAGTATAACACAGAGCCAAACACCCAGATCGGTAAGTATAGTAGCTGGCCACACTTTGTGACCATTCTTTATGACTAACACCTTACGATTAGCTTGGAATCTGTCCATTTTAGGGATAGGCCAGAGCCCACAGGGCTTGGCGGCTGATTACATACAGGTACTTAGAGGGTATCGCATCTTAGCCTCGGGAAACACTACATGAGCTTCAGAATAGCAGAAATTATTATTTTTCAACAAACACCCTGAAATTCGTTTAGCATTCGCCAATGGCGCAGCAACCATTTGCTTAGAATGCGGACTAGCATTTGTGGCTGGGTGACGAACGCGGAGCTGTCTCACCATTGTCTTCCAAATCCCCGGGCGTCTCTGGTGATACAGTTTGGCGTACGTGAACACATCGAAGCAGGACTCGTGACGCAGCTGGCGTAGAGCCGTGCTGAGAAGACAGAATGTGGCCGCCTCTGTTCCTCCATGTCTGTGGACGGAGACAAACTGGCCCTCCGTCTCTGTTTTTGTGTGCTTGCAGTCACAGTCAAGAGATGCTTACCACTGCGCTCAAGTACCTTTTTCTTAGGAGGGTAAATTAATATATATATATATGACCACCAGAGGGATGCGTTTCTCTCTCTCTCTCTCTGCTGTCTCTGTGTCTGTTGAGGTGTGACTCGGGTTGAAGGGCAGCGGTTATGTGGGCGGCGGTGCTGACCTACCAATGACCACCAGGGGGGTGCGTCTCTCTCCTGCCTCTGTGTCTGTTGAGGTGTGACTCGGGCCGAAGGGCGGCGGTTATGTGGGCGGCGGTGTTGACCTATCAATGACCACCAGAGGGGTGCATCTATCTCTGCTGCCTCTGTGTCTGTTGAGGTGTGACTCGGGCTGAAGGGCAGCGGTTATGTGGGCGGCGGTGTTGACCTATCAATGACCACCAGAGGGGTGCGTCTCTCTCTCTGCTGTCTCTGTGTCTGTTGAGGTGTGACTCGGGCTGAAGGGCAGCGGTTATGTGGGCGGCGGTGCTGACCTACCAATGACCACCAGGGGGGTGCGTCTCTCTCCTGCCTCTGTGTCTGTTGAGGTGTGACTCGGGCTGAAGGGCAGCGGTTATGTGGGCGGCGGTGTTGACCTATCAATGACCACCAGAGGGGTGCGTCTCTCTCTCTGCTGTCTCTGTGTCTGTTGAGGTGTGACTCGGGCTGAAGGGCAGCGGTTATGGGGGGCGGCGGTGCTGACCTACCAACGACCACCAGAGGTGTGCGTCTCTCTCTGCTGCCTCTGTGTCTGTTGAGGTGTGACTCGGGCTGAAGGGCAGCGGTTATGTGGGCGGCGGTGCTGACCTACCAATGACCACCAGGGGGTGCGTCTCTCTCCTGCCTCTGTGTCTGTTGAGGTGTGACTCGGGCTGAAGGGCAGCGGTTATGTGGGCGGCGGTGTTGACCTATCAATGACCACCAGAGGGGTGCGTCTCTCTCTCTGCTGTCTCTGTGTCTGTTGAGGTGTGACTCGGGCTGAAGGGCAGCGGTTATGGGGGCGGCGGTGCTGACCTACCAACGACCACCAGAGGTGTGCGTCTCTCTCTGCTGCCTCTGTGTCTGTTGAGGTGTGACTCGGGCTGAAGGGCAGCGGTTATGTGGGCGGCGGTGTTGACCTGTCAATGACCACCAGAGGGTGCGTCTCTCTCCTGCCTCTGTGTCTGTTGAGATGTGACTCGGGCTGAAGGGCAGCGGTTATGTGGGCGGCGATGTTGACCTGTCAATGACCACCAGGGGGGTGCGTCTCTCTCCCTGCACGGCAGCCACTCGCTGCACCCCGTCCATGACGACCGCCGGCGCTGTGCTGTGCGGCCAGTACGGCAGGTACACCAGCCGTACTGTGACGTCATCCTCACCCTGCCGAACACAACATCTGTGTGATGGCGCACATGCCAGCTGTCCCAGTTCTCCTCACGCGGCCTACAGAAGCCATTGACCTTGCGGCTGTTGCATTTTATGAAGATTTTGGTCAGCAGGCCGAAAATGAACTCGCGGTACATGTTATGTGCAATGTGGTTTGTGTTTCGGTATGACACACACACAAAACAAATAGTCATGGCGGAACCATTGCACACCAGCAGGCAGATTGGCCTCCATTGACGGGCACCACGGGGGAGGCGAACGACTGTCGGGTTCGCTACTTTCATTCGCTTTTTGCTTTTACTAGTGGGGGAGTAAAAACTGCGAGGAAGTCTGCACAGGATTCAAAGTATAAACGCTGTAGTGCTTTCTCACGGCTGAGATGATCTTCATGGGGCAGGGGAGGGGTATTGACGTTCGTTCCTGATAAAATTGATCGTTTGAGATATTATATATGCCAGATGTTTGATCAACCATCAACTAGGTAGAGTAGGTCGCAGGTGCTCGACACCGGTTACATTATGTGTAACTGTGCATTTGCAACCGAGAATCTGATGCAATGCAAATAGTTGGAGGTGGAAGATTTTAGGCATTGTTACACTGAATATGTGGGATCAAAGGCAGTGCCACCTACCGGATATTATTGGTTACGATTTGAGGAATCGTAGATATCAAGTAAGATGGTCGCATGGAGAAATCGGTTAAGCAGCATTTGCCGTCAATTGGAACAGTAAAGTAAGACAAAAGTACGCTTTAAAATCATCAATTGAGTCTGACAAAGGTGCAATGCTCAACATAAGCGCATACTCATCTTCCAAATGATAAGCTTAGCGTCTTTTGAATATTCTATCCCTTTCCAGCGAACAGCGCACTGAGCAGAAATGCCCTCAAGTCACCTCTGCAGACTCCATCAGGAACGATCGGACGGTGAAGTGCGGAGCGCAGCTGTCTCCACCTGCGCCGCACCAGGTGATGCTCTCTGACATGTAGCGCACCAGGAAGCTCTCGCAGTCGATCTCCTCCTCCTCTAGCGGCCAGAAAACGCCACAATCCTGGCCGACATCCAGCTGGCACGTCAGTCTGACATCCAGCTGGCACGTCAGTCCGACATTCAGCTGGCACGTCAGTCCGACATCCAGCTGGCACGTCAGTCCGACATCCAGCTGGCACGTCAGTCCGACATTCAGCTGGCACGTCAGTCCGACATCCAGCTGGCACGTCAGTCTGACATCCAGCTGGCACGTCAGTCGGACATCCAGCTGGCACGTCAGTCTGACATCCAGCTGGCACGTCAGTCCGACATCCAGCTGGCACGTCAGTCCGACATCCAGCTGGCACGTCAGTTGCGATGTTGTGCGTTGAGGTCAGTGGGAGCCTCCGGTCTATATCCATGGCGATATAATGCACATTCCAAGTAGCGTACCTGTTATAGGTTGAACACAGGGCTGCCAGGGTGCAGCCAGGGTTTTCTTAAGGGGGGACCCGACCCACACAATGTCATGAAACAGAGGTCGCTTTCGGCGCGCGAAGCGTGCATACAATTTCTGGCTTTGTGTGGGGGAAATATGTAAATTTCTTGCTTAATCTAATGCTTTTTTGGTCCCTAGGGGAAGGGGTGAAGGGCTTTGGCTCCGCCTCTGGTTGAGCATCAGGCGCCTGTGGCTGACACATGATTGATGTACAACAAAGAAGACACTTTTACTACTTGTTTGCAATATATTATTTAAACCATCTCACATCTAGTCTAAAATTTTACGCAGGAACTTATCATATCGGTAATATCGAGTCAAGGCACGACCAATGGCCTCCTACCACTGGCGTCAAACTGCACAGTGTCTCCTACCTCTGACGTCAGACATGCCGCTGTCGTCACCCGGTTGTCCCAGATCATTTGCCAGAAGTCGAGAACAGTGTTTGGCAGCGGGTGCTGAGTAACGATGAACTCTTGCAGTTGGCGAAACCCTGTCAGAGAATGCACAAAGTCACACAGTGCTGGGCAGCGCGTGCGGCATGATGAATGTCTGCAGCTCAGGGCCTCCTGTGAGGAATTTTCACTAGGTGGGATTTCTTGCTCATACATGATCAGTATAATATGGCGTCACTGGCGGACCTACCACCTGTTTGTGCTCAACCTACGACTATTTTCGCTTAAAGGCACCGGATTTCGACCACTATTTTTTTATCTCTTCAACATGGCCGTTTTATGTTTTTTCTTTAAAATAAAATGATTAGTGACCAACTTAATTGTCCTGTGGAGGTGGCAAAATATATCACCATCGTTTCTGAGTCACCGGATTTCAACCCCAACTCCCCTACCCTGTTGGATGTCTTTTTTTCTTCTATCCCTTGATAAGTCATCTCAGGCTACTGAAGTTACACCTGTGCAAATCACTTAAAAATGCAAAATTTTCCTATTTTATGGATTCCAGTTCATAACGCCCGGTCGCCACTATGCCAACGTTCGTGCACGTGTGCGCCCGCCTAGCGCATTCGGCGTATTCGCCACACTTCGTGCGAGTCTACGGTTTCTGCTAGGCGTCCTACTATTTGCTAATTGCTACCACATAATAGTTTTGCGCCATATTTTACGCGATTGAATGCTTCGCATGGGGGTTCGCTGGAAAGATTAAATAAATTAAATTCGATGATTAGTTCTCTCCTTCCCACATTTTCTGGTGATTAAGAAATCCGCATACCAGCTCAGCTTTGATGCACTTCATCTCTGGTTAATTATGCTCTCATATTTGCTACCGAATCGAGGCCCTGACTCGGTGTTTTTTTTTTTATGCGTTGCATTTTTTGTTCGGCTACGAATGTGCTTTAGGGCGCCAGTCAATTTTTGGTAGATGCCTGGCACATTTTTAAGACCCCGGCTCTTGTCAGGCTTTTGCTGCTTTTGTGTGCACCGATGAATTTTGTTAGGTACCGGCGCGTTTTCGAACACCCTGATGTGTTTCTTCAGTATGAGGCTTTTTTGTTCTTTTTTAGATCCATGACGCTTTTTGCGATCCCAGCCTGTTTTTTTAAGCCCTTATGCGGTCCCTTGGCCCCGGTGTGCTTTGAGGGCCTCCGGTGTACTTTCAGGGACTTCGGTGTGTGTTTTTTTAAAGCTTCCAGTGTGCTTATTTAGGGATGCAACGCATGTTTGAAGACCCTACGAGAGTACTACTTTTTGTGAGACTCGGTGCGCTTTGAGGGTCCGGTGCCTTTTCGGCCTCCCGTTGTGCTCTTATGGCTCTGCTATGTATATTTGGGGCTTCTGGTGCATATTTGTGGGAACCCAGTACGACTTTCGGGGTTCCGTAGCGAATTTTCGGGCCCAGGCACGTGGTTCTGGGGACCAGGGGCTGCCGGCCCATGTAAGGCACTAAGGCAGTGCCTCACCTAAGTAGAGGTGGGAAGTATTTTTGTATGTTATTTTCGTACAAATGATGCTTTCATCCACTGGAAATTAGAAAAGTTGAAAAACTGGAAACAAATATACATTGGTGACTCGTAATTATAGTTAAAATTGAAGTTCACATTTACTTCTTAGCTTCAAAACAGCTATATCACCTGTCGGCATAGGCATGCCTTTGGCAGATTTCACCATATATTGCGCTTTCGTTTCATGACAAGCGCAGGGAATGCGGCCTTTTTGGAGTGGAGTCCGTTCTACTCTAATGGAGATCGCTGTGTGTGAGGGACACTTTTGAGGTACATCGGGCCATGTTTTGCACAAAAATGTTCCCATTGATTCCTGGATGCGTAAAAGCATATTTAGAAACGTAAAACAAATTCCTGAATACGAATTCCTGGATTCGTAAAAATAAGGGAATGTGCGGAATTGTGGGGCAGGAGAAAGTTACCTACCAACCTACTTAGGTAGTTACGAGATGTGGCAAATACTAGAAACGAAAGCACAACGAGGAAGTCTTTTAGTGACCAGTGGGCTCTTACTGGGCTTTGATGTGATGCTTAGGCAGCTCCGTAAATTCCATGCATTCGCTAGTGTTTCCAGGACGGACATATCAGTTCAGCCAACAACAAAAAACCAACCTGATTTGGACCAAACTTATTCTTCAATCTGAAATCATGCAAAGTCTAGTTGCATTTTATCAAAGTGTTGCTCTGAGCGCATGCTTAGATATCTAGTGAGACACCTACTAAGCTTTCCAAATCAAAGGAATTTGAAAATTTGTGAGAATTATTTTTACTGGGCCGTACCAAACGACTCAACACCAACTTTTCGAGTCTGCACAATGCATGCAATTTCGGTAAATATATAGAAGAAGCCCCTCGGCACATTTTGTTTAACAAAAATGTGTTTTTTCCAGTGTTTTGATGTAATTTGAAATAATTTTAAATTCATATCTGTGGGAAATGAAAATATTTTTGGACATAATCACTTCAATTTGTACTTATGTCTCAATAAGCAGTCATATCATGAAGACAAGGAGGTATTATTGTGCTTTAAGGTGATAACAAGACAAGTTTTTGGACATATTTGTCTCCATAAAGCATGGGTTAAACAAATGGGCATTAAACAAATGGGTTAGGTTTGGTTAGGTTAGGTTAGTTTAGGTTTTTAGTCATAATTTTTTTGGAAATTATTTTTTCTTCAAAAGCAGCTGATGTTAGGTTCGGTTAGGATGGGCTGTTTTTATTTTATTTTAATGTTTTCAGAGAATAAATTGTTTAACATTTTTATTCTTTTTTAGACTATTTTTTATCAAAGTGAGGTTAGTCTGGGATAGATTACGTTATGTTGCATTTTTATTTCATTTTTATACATTTCTTTTTATGCTATATTACCTAACTCAACGTCACCTTTTTGGTGTTATTTTGCTCACAACCTGAAAAGCAAGCATTTGCACATAAAATGAGTGGTCCCATCATCTTAGTCACATTCATAAACATTGCATTGGGATTATAAATTCCAAGAATTCATAAAACATCCTAAAGCACAAATGTACCAAAAAAAACAAAAAATAAATAAAAACATTTCAAACGACCACAGGAAATAACATCTTTTGTGATAATGCAGATGTAGACCATACCCCTCACTTCAACAAAATGTGGGAGGTATACAGAAAAGGTGTTTTGTGTCGGGCAGCATATATTGAATTATGTAATATTACAATAAAAACGTAACCTAACCTAACCTGACCTAACCCAACATAATCTACTGATGTTAGATCACCTAAACCTACTGATATTGGATCACCTAATCCTACTGATGTTGGATCACCTAATATCACTACATCACTGGAGTATCATCGATGTATCAATGTATTATCTGCAGTATCAATGTTAGGTGACATGATTTCAAAGAAAGAAAATCTTTCTTACGTGCTATTTCCCAAAGAAATGGCACCTAAAGGCGTTGCTGGGTAAGCTTCAACAAGTCCAGTCCATGCATTCCTGTTTCTGATTTGCTCTCAGGGGCTTCTGTATCAGTAAACAAAGTTTTTGTTTGGCAAGAAAAACTGATTGGATTTTCCTTAAATACCTCTTTTTTTGTGTGCCATGCTTGTGTACAATGGACAAAAGTTGTCCTGCCTTTATTAGGAAAAATTGTTGACAGTCCATACAATATATTTGTGTGTGTGTGTGTGCATGTGAAGAAGTAGTAATGTAAAGACCCATTTGATGTAAAATACCTTGCTTAATGTTTCCTTCAGTTTACCAAAGTACACGCACAACTTGGCATGACTATAGAAATTGTAGTTTATTTTAAAATAAACAATTGCGAACACAAACTTCTTATCTTAGCCAACATTATTCCTGGATCCGCACCTGGATCTGTGGAATCCACGTTCTGTCTCAATATATATGTGTGTGTATATATATATATATATATATATATATATATATATATATATATATATATATTTATATATATATATATATATATATATATATATATATATATATATATATATATATATATATATATATATATATATATATATATATATATATATATATATATATATATATATGTGTGTGTGTGTGTGTGTGTGAGTGAGTGTGAGTGTGAGTGTGTGTGTGTGTATGTGAGTGTGTGTGTGTATGTGAGTGTGTGTGTGTGTGTGTGTGTGTGTGTGTGTGTGTGTGTGTGTGTGTGTGTGTGTGTGTGTGTGTGTGTGTGTATAATATCTGTTCTCTATAACATCCTCACCAATATCGACCATCATCAAGAATACGAAATCGCACTGATAAATCATTGAAACATAGTTTTAATATAAGGAAAAAAGGAAAAATATATCATATAAGGAAAAATTACACGTCATCAAGAAAGGACCAGGAAGGCCAGCGCTGTTTTGGGAAGCCCAGGCAGGGGCGGATACAGAGGGATCTGGAGGCATGTACCCCTCATGGTAGGTGGTGCCCCTCCGGCCGGGAAAAGGCTCCGCTCCGGGGAAGCTCAATTGCATCCTTACCTCAAAATTTTCAGCCAGAGGCCTTCCCTGAGAGAAACCAGAGAAACAGCTGTTAATTTTCGGAACCAAAGAAATAAAGTTGAGGAAAATCCGAGGACATTTTGTTCTGGGCGGGGGGAAGGGGTACAGTCGCGATTTTTCTGCCTCACCTCATTTGGGTTCTTCGGACCGCCCCTGCTGGGGACCCGCCGCCAGTGTTCTTCGCCCGACGCGATTATTGGGGACTTCTTCTGATTGTTTTAATGCCTAAATCTCGGCCTGTTTTTTTCCAACCCCCGGCGCCATATCTTTGTGTCCCGCCGCGATTTTTGAAGCTCCAGTGCGTTTTTTTCGGGGCCGTACGCGATTTTTGAAGGCATCTGATGCTATGTTTGGGGATCCAGAGCGATTTTCCCGTCTCAGACATTTTTATAATATTGTTCCTTATTTTGGAGGGCTTCGGATTGATCTTTGTCGGGTCTCGATGCGACCTTTAGGGTCACGCTTTGCTTATTTGGACTCTCGACGCCAAGTTTGTGGAGCCCCGACGGGAGTTTTTGATGGCACAACTTAATTTTTGAGACTATCGACGGAAATTTTGGGTCCCGAGCGCGATATTGGGGGGGGGGACCACCGGGAGTTCGTGGACGCGTTGTAATTAGCTGGGGCCTCATAACACGATTTAGGCGGGCCCCGGTGCAAATCTTCCGGCTCCGGCACGAGTTTCCTGGGGCCCGCTTTAATTATTCGGAGCCACAACGGTAATTCGGAGGGCCCGATGCGAATTTGTGTAGCCCAAGAGCGATTTTTGGGGACCCCGGTCCGATTTTTGGAAGACCATCCCATTTAGGATGGAGGGGGGGGGGATTTCCCCCTTTGGTACACCATTGCGGCTGCTCATCGAGGTTTTGTTCAGCAGATGGCACCCTTGAGGGTAGAAATACCTTTCGGATAATTTTTTATCGGTACCTGGTCTTAATTTTCCGGTGCTCGGGTTGATTTGATCGAGTTGCAATGTGATTTTTTGGGTGTAGAGTTCTATTTTTTATAGGCCCCTGTGCTATATTTTTGGGCCCCAGTACGATTCTTCGGGTTGCCGGTGCGATTTTCTTTCGGTGGATCGCCAAGTTTCTTTTCCGGGACCCGACGTTTTTTTAGAGGTCATTGACGCGATTTGTGAGACCGCCGAGTGTATTCCGGGTAAGAATTGATTGTGTGGGTCATCTGCGACTTTTTGGGACCCCTGCACGATCTTTTAAGCCCTAAGTGTGATTTTCAAGGGTTGCGACGCAACTTTTTTGGGTCCCAGTGCGATTTTTTGGGCCCCGGCTTCATTTGTTTAGATCCCTAGTGCGAGGTTTAGCGACCTGGACAGTTTTTGGGGGCCCAATACATTTTGCAGGCCTTTGGCGCGACTGTTGGGGGTACAGAGTGATTTTTCATGTCCGGATTGTTTTTTTTTCTCGTTTCCCCGGCTTCATTTGCTTGGAGTCCCGATGAGGCTGTTGAGCCCCGGTGCGGCCTCTCGAGCCCTTTATGTGATTTTCAGGGGCCTAGGCGCTAACTTTTGAGGCTCCCAAAGGAATATCCCGGGCCCGACCTATCTTTTGGGGGCTCCAGCACAATCTTGAAGAACACGGACACGACTTTTCTTTTACCACAGCATGATTTTCAGGTGCCCAGGCGCGAACTGTTGAGGCCACCAGCGTGATTTTCAGGGGCCCGGTCAAACTTTTGGAGGTCAAGCGCGATTTTTATGGGAGCCTGCCGACGTTTTGGTCCCACAGCGTGTTATCCAGTGGCCCGGCAAGTCTTTTTGGCCTTCCAGGGTCATTTTCAAGGGCCCCGACGAGACTTCTTGGGCCCCAGCGTGATTTCCAGGGGTCACGGCCCATTCGTTTGGTGCCAACAGCGTGGTTTCCAGGGGCCCGGCGCGACCTTTTGGTGTTCACAGCGTGACTTTCAGTGGCCCCGGTACGACTTTTCGGTCCTCTAACAAGATTTTCAGGGGCCCGGCCAGACTTTTTCGATTCTTAACGCTATTTCGGGGGCGCCGGCTCGCCTTTTTTGGGGCCCCGGCGTGATTTTCAGGAGCCCATGTGCGACTTTTTGGGGCCACTGTCCCACATTTTGGAGCCCAAAGCGTCATTCCTAGAGGTCACTGAACGATGTTTTTGGGTCCCCAATGTGATTTTCTGGAGCCTCAGCGCGATTGCGGCACCGTCGACATTTATAGGGGGCCCTGTGCGACTCTTTTTTCTGTTCTCAATGTGCTTTTCAGGTGCCTCGGTGTGAATTTTTGGGGCCATAGCTGGATTTTTAGGGGGTCAGGCGCAATTTTTTTCGAACCACGGTGTGGTTCTTGGGGCCCCCACAACCTCTCAGGGCGGGGGGGGGGAACTGCCCACTTTGCCCGGGGGAAAGGGGGTAGTATCGCCTGAGGGAGGAAAATCGATCAACATTCCACCACGTTATACACATTGCCTTTTATATGAAGGCATCTAGCTTCGTCTGTTTCTTCATTTTATCAACATCGAAGAAAATACCACCAATGAATATCTAGCTCACGTCACTCATGTCATGCGGCCTGGCTCTCGTCGCCCCGCTCCTCTGTGGTGTGCGTAAATATATAAAAGGTCATGTTTTTGTAATACCAACGTGAATGGACCCAATTATTGGCTTTGTAGCATGAAACAGAAACATACAAAATCACATTTTTACAGAAACATTTCACATTTGAGCCTTCCTCGTTGCTTTGACATCAGTATAAGTGCTACCAACTTGCTACCATTTTTCTTCTTGTACGAAATACACCGTTCCAAGGAAAACAATCACTTCCGCCACCGGGCTTATATGAAGGTTTTTTTGGTTGCTTCGCCATTGAATCTCCCTTTGACTAGATAGGATTTTTAACTCCACTAGGTGGGATTTCACTGTACTACGTGGGACGCATCCAATCTAGTTAACATGTTAGAGGAGGCCCTGCCGCAGCTGGCGAAACCCCACCAGAGGACGTACAACGTTGCATGGTGTTTGGCAACGAGTGCTGAGTCACGATGAACGCCCGGAGCTGGCGAAACCATGCCATAGAGTACTGTGTTAGATCACGGGACAACAGCAGAACTACGGCAATGAGAACAGCTTCTGCTACATCAGACTGTGGCGACCTGAAATACAATGGCTGTGCCGATACTAACAGTTGTCAGTTATTTGGATTTTGGGTGCGTCGATTGGAAGCGATCATTTCGCGCTCATAGCATTTGTGTCATCTCGCTCACGGAGAGATGTTCCAAAGTATTTCGCTTTGCAACGAATTGGACGAGCAGATCTCACTATGCCAGCCCAAGAAGAGGCTTTTTCGCCGCCCTTGGCTCAGAACTTTTCGGCTGCGTCTCTGACTAACCAAAGAAGTTCGCGGTATTACTGTCACATGATTGGTTGTGCTTAGATAATGTTTGCCCCGTGCTGCTATTGCCTTTGCTTCAAGTACATTTTAAAAAAGAAGCTAAGCTACGGGGCTCCTCCATTTCGCCAAATCCAGTCAGCTATTACATGGAATCTAGTTATGCTTCTGAGCTGGTGGCCAGTGACGATCCCGACATAGAAGGCTCGCCGTATGTCGTGATCAATCAATTTCAGCTTTAAGGCTTGTGGCCGGGTGTGACAAATCCCCACTCAAATCCTCATTGGTGACGCTGAAAGGAATCGCCTGAGCTGAAAATAACACTAGTTACTCTGTAACAGCCGTGTCGGCAGCTGTTGGCTCAATAGAGTAGCTCATGAGGTAAGCATTGCCGTCGTTCCCTGGGGCTCAATGCCTCCTGTCATCGCTTCGTCCCATACATTTGAATGATTGATTTATCATTGTGGATTTATAGCGCACGGATGGAAAATAGTCTCATGGTGAACGCCCTCCCGCCCACTCGCACGTCCGGCGGTCCGCGCCAACTTCACATGTCCGGGGGGGGGGGGCAGATGTTTGCCCCATAAGATCTCCAGAACTATGCTAGATAGCGACAAACGGAAAACGGCGTTGGATAGCTGGTGACAAGCTCTATCGAACGTATTTCAGTCATTTTTCGCTCATGTCAATATTTAGGTCACTGGGTCATCATAGGTCGAATTCGACCAGATCGGGTGGGACCCTCAGATATTGACACATATCTCAGGACCTGTAGCAGATAGAAACAAACGGCGAATGCTATTCGACAGCCCTTGAAATGTGCTATCGACAATATGCTGTGTGATTTAAGGTCAGGTCAACTCCGAAACTATGACCTCAGGTCAAGGTCATGAGGTAGCCTAGGGAGGTCATGTAATGTACCAATCGACACGTCGTGGTGATACAAGCACAATGACGGTAATTTCAGCCTTCTAGCTCAATGCAGTGCGATATAATGCGCAGAAATGTGCTAGTGATCTCAGGTGACCTCAGATGACCTTGATAAGGTCACTGAGCAAAAATGTCAGCGGTAACATTGAGAATAGCTTCCAACTACACGCCATAACCGTTGTGAGGTCATTCCGAGAGAAAATATGTAACCAGGAAACATTTGTATATTTTACCATAGGCCTATAATGTGGGAAGCCATGGCCGCGACCTGACCTCAGGTCAATGCTACGAAAAAAAACGAGATATATTATAGTCCCTGATGAGATCATGACGTGTTATAAGTTTGAAATCAATCGCCCAATTATTGTGGAAGTGATGCCACCTAGACTCCGAAGGATGTTGGGTCACTTCGCCTGACCTGGTGACCTGATTTTAAATGACCCAGGGTCAAACATTTCTGAGGATATGCGAAAAAGAATAATGAACAGCCATACGAGGATTGGCCTTGCTAACCCGATTAGTATGGCGGCAAATTAGGAAAAACCGCAGGGGGGCAGATATCTGCCCCCCCCGGACGTGCGCGTGTTAAGAAGGTTAAACATCGCCTAGCGACGCATTCTGTATATGTGGCAGCGCCACGGCGGCACCTGATCCACACTGGGACAGGTCGGCGGCAGTCAGGCTGCGATAATTAGACGGTGACGACAGCTGGCGCTGCCGACATGTTTGGAATGCTGGTGCTGCTGGCTGCGGTGCTGGTAACCGCGGCGCTGTTGGCTACGGCGCTGCTGACCGCGGCGCTGCTGGCTGCGGCGCTGCTGACTGCGGCGCTGCTGACTGCGGCGCTGCTGACCGTGGCGCTGCTGACCGCGGCGCTGCTGACCGCGGCGCTGCTGACCGCGGCGCTGCTGACCGCGAGGCCGCCTCTGACAGCTCAGTACAGGTGGAGCGGCCCGCAGTGGGTCGACAACTCCACTCTGCAGACCCTGCCGACCGCGCCTACAATGTCGTGCGCCGTGCTCCGCTCGCGTGACCTCAGACACCGGACGCCGTCCTGCTGCGGCTTCACGTTCACCGACGGCTGGTGCCGGCTGGTGGGCGACGCGTACACGGACACGCCACTGATATCAGTCATCTACTCTGACTGACTCTCTGGTGAGTGCTGCGCCGTATCGGGCAGGGTGAAACCTGTACCGCACCCACCGCTGCGTTCCGCTCCATCTCCCGCTGGCCAACATCGCAAGGCACTGGTCGTGAACCACGTGTCGCGGGCTAGAGATCGACGCCAATCAGACCCTGCTGACTGAACGGCAGCAGTTCGTCTAGCTCTAGCCTGCCACCACAGCCGCCCCTGTTCCGCGTCGCCCCACGTGGCGTGGACGCCGCCGCACTGCAACCAGCGCCTGCCTTGTCGTACCGCTTGGCTGGGCCTCGATCAGAACTGCTACCATCGCCCTGCCGACGTGACCACATGGCAGAAGACGACCGACGTCTGCCGCCAGGCCGAGGCCCGACTAGCCCCCGGGCGGCTGACAGCCGAACCTAGCTCATCCTGGCTGAACACTTCGTCTTGGGGCTGTAGCTGGACAAGGGCACGGAGTAGGAGCTAGTCACCGCGGGCGAGGCGCCGGCCAGCACCGTCAGTTCTCTGACCGCCGACGCCACCCAGTGGAAGCCGTGCTGCTCTCGACTGCAGTTCATCTGCCGTACACCGGTACCGCCCTACTGAAGCTGCTGCCACGCTGAGGCTAATGCTACAACACTGAAGAAGCTTCTCGCTGGAGGTGATGCTCGCTGGAGGAGTTGCCGTTGGAGGGGATGCTGGCTGGATGAGTTGCCGCTGGAGGGGATGCTGGCTGGATGAGTTGCCGCTGGAGGGGATGCTGGCTGGAGGAGTTGCCACTGGAGGGGATGCTGGCTGGAGGAGTTACCACTGGAGGGGATGCTCGCTGGAGGAGTTGCCGCTAGAGGGGATGCTCGCTGGAGGAGTTGCCGCTGGAGGGGATGCCCGCTGAAGGAGTCACTGCTGGGAGGATGCTCGCTGGAGAAGTTGCCGCTGGAGGGGATGCCCGTTGGAGGAGTCGCTGCTGGGGAGATGCTCGCTGGAGGAGTTGCCGCTGGAGGGGATGTTGGCTGCCACGCTGAGGCTAATGCTACAACACTGAAGAAGCTTCTCGCTGGAGGTGATGCTCGCTGGAGGAGTTGCCGTTGGAGGGGATGCTGGCTGGATGAGTTGCCGCTGGAGGGGATGCTGGCTGGATGAGTTGCCGCTGGAGGGGATGCTGGCTGGAGGAGTTGCCACTGGAGGGGATGCTGGCTGGAGGAGTTACCACTGGAGGGGATGCTCGCTGGAGGAGTTGCCGCTAGAGGGGATGCTCGCTGGAGGAGTTGCCGCTGGAGGGGATGCCCGCTGAAGGAGTCACTGCTGGGAGGATGCTCGCTGGAGAAGTTGCCGCTGGAGGGGATGCCCGTTGGAGGAGTCGCTGCTGGGGAGATGCTCGCTGGAGGAGTTGCCGCTGGAGGGGATGTTGGCTGGAGGAGTTGCCGCTGGAGGGGATGCTCGCTGGAGAAGTTGCCGCTGGAGGGGATGCCCGCTGGAGGAGTCGCTGCTGGGGGATGCTCGCTGGAGGGCGATGATCGCTGGAGAGGATGATCGCTGGAGTGGATCCCCTTTAGAGGGGCTCATGCCTGCTGGATGAGATGCCCGCTGAAGGGGATGTCGCTTGAGAAAATGCTCTATGGAGGAGAGTCCAAGAGGATGACGGTCGACTAAAGAAGCCGATCCGCTGCGCATTCACTTAACAAATGCACTCTTGCGTTTCACACCACACGAGGCAAAACTTTACTTCATGCTGACTTCAGATTGATAGTTGCCAACTTCTAAGCGTACTTTATTACATCAAACTATTCGAGAGCCGTGGAAATTTGTGAATTAATCGGAAAATGCATGCTCGTTTATAATCGGATTCATCGGGAAATTCTCATGGTTCGATGACAACGATAACAAGTTCCATACATCTTCACGATTTACTCACAATGAGTTTGGGAACTCCATTACGGGTGGTCGGGTGTTTGGGATCATCTTGTGCTCTTCTGCAACACCCTTGACTGCATAGGTTGTGTCGTGTTCATAAAGTTCATAAAGTGTTTAGACTTAATAAGGGCCACAGGGGCCCATCTGGGTTAAGCCTATCTAGAAAACATACTAGAAAAGTACATGCTCACGCCCCAATCAATCCATTATCTCAATTTCCAAGGGAACTATATATCGCAGCCTGTCTAGTGCCATTCACCTGATACATACTCCTCAACAATTATAAACTCTTCCCATCATGCCCCATTGTGCTACCATAGACAATCACACCAGTATCACATCCCGAAGGAAGGTGCTGAATCAACTGCTAGGTACACCCTATGTAGTATAATATAATACTAGTAGTATAATATACCCTATATAGCTAGTATAATACTCAATTAATTAGCATGATCAAAAACATAAGGGTTCAAGTTTCAACAATAACACAGGGACCAGCATCCCCACACTCATCAATGTCTTTCTACCTTAGCTATGCAGTCCTATTCACTTGATCTCATGTAACAAATCTGACCTGAGTGCACCACCAATAATTTTTGGATTTCATCCACGCCCGCCTAAAGGGCGGGCGTACAGTGCACACCCACTTAACATAGATATCACCCCATCCACCACCCCTTAGCACACAAAAACAAGATTTTGCAACCTAAAATAGTTGTCCACCATATTTTTTAATACATTCAATGAGGGACCCCCACAACATCCACCAACACACATCAGCAGACAGGCTATTCCACTGATCAAGAATACTTTGACTGAAGACCTGTTGTCGCTTAACTGTCCTACACCTTGATTTGTCCACTCTGAATTGATGAGCCCTACGTGACAGTCAAAATAGAAGGGCATCATTCAGATTTACCTGATCTAACCCTTTAATAATTTTATACGTTTCAATCATATCACCACTTAATCTCCTATACTTGAGTGAGTACATATCTAATGCCATAAGTCTGTCCCCATATTCTAAGTTACCTAGTCCACTGATGAGTCTAGTGGCTTTGAGCGGCACTCTTTCAAGCATATCTATATCTTTTTATAAGTAGGGGCTCTATGCCTGTACAGAATATTCCAAGTGAGGTCGCGCATAGGCCAAGTACAGCATTTTCATCACTTGCGCCCCTAAACCACAATAACTAACTAACTTCTTTGCCTTTATACCTCACACTCCTATTAATGATTTCCAGCATTCTGATTGCCCTGTTCATAGCTGAGAAACATTTTTTTTTTTAACTTTAAGGTCTTTTGAAACCAACACACCTAAATCTCTTTCCTCTTCAATAACATCCAGTTCACTTACTCCCATTGTATATCGGAAAGTCTCACCTCCCATCTGAAAGCCCACTGAAAGCCAACTGAAAGCCCACTATCTGAAAGCCCACCTCTTTAGGTCCTCCAAGTCTAGTTGAATATTACTAGATTGCTCACTACTGTTAGCCACTCCTACCAATTCGATGTCACCAGCAAATTTGAACACCCTATTCCTCAGCCCTACCTCAATGTTATTCACAAAGATGATAAAGAGAAGTGGCCCTAGGACAGGCCCTGTGGCACTCCACTCAAAACATCCTTCCATTCAGATTTACATCCATTTAACACCACCCTTTGTTCCCTTCCCCTTAACCATGTTGGAATCCAACCTAGAACCTTACCATCAATCCCATGCTGTTCTAATTGCTGAATTAAACGCCCATTAGGAACATTACCAAAAGCTTTGCTAATGTCCAGGTACACTACATCCATCCTGCTTTGATTGTCTGCTTCTTTAGTTATATACTCCATGAACTTCAATAGGTTAGTTAAACAAGATCTTCGAGATTGAAATCCATGTTGGGTATCCCTTAGAAGGTTGTGCCTATCTAAATGAGTGTTAGCAGTTGGCACTCTACCCTTGGTCGTGGAGAAGAGTCTGTATAATGTTAGCAGTTGGCACTCTACCCTTGGTCGTGGAGTCTGTATAATGTTAGCAGTTGGCACTCTACCCTTGGTCGTGGAGTCTGCATAGTGTTAGCAGTTGGCACTCTACCCTTGGTCGCGGAGTCTGTACAATGTTAGCAGTTGGCACCCTACCCTTAGTCGTGGAGTCTGTATGATGTTATCCGTTGGCACTCTACCCTTGGTCGTGGAGTCTGTATAATGTTAGCAGTTGGCACCCTACCCATGGTCGTGGAGTCTGTATAATGTTAGCAGTTGCCACTCTACCCTTGGTCGTGGAGTCTGTATAATGTTAGCAGTTGACATTCTACCCTTGGTCGTGGAGTCTGTATAATGTTAGCAGTTGCCACTCTACCCTTGGTCGTGGAGTCTGTATTTTGTTAGCAGTTGACATTCTACCCTTGGTCGTGGAGTCTGTATGTTAGCAGTTGGCACTCTACCCTTGGTCGTGGAGTCTGTATAATGTTAGCAGTTGGCACTCTACCCTTGGTCGTGGAGTCTGCATAGTGTTAGCAGTTGGCACTCTACCCTTGGTCGTGGAGTCTGTACAATGTTAGCAGTTGGCACCCTACCCTTAGTCGTGGAGTCTGTATGATGTTATCCGTTGGCACTCTACCCTTGGTCGTGGAGTCTGTATAATGTTAGCAGTTGGCACCCTACCCATGGTCGTGGAGTCTGTATAATGTTAGCAGTTGCCACTCTACCCTTGGTCGTGGAGTCTGTATAATGTTAGCAGTTGACATTCTACTCTTGGTCGTGGAGTCTGTATAATGTTAGCAGTTGCCACTCTACCCTTGGTCGTGGAGTCTGTATAATGTTAGCAGTTGACATTCTACCCTTGGTCGTGGAGTCTGTATGTTAGCAGTTGGCACTCTACCCTTGGTCGTGGAGTCTGTATAATGTTAGCAGTTGGCACTCTACCCTTGGTCGTGGAGTCTGTATAATGTTAGCAGTTGGCACTCTACCCTTGGTCGTGGAGTCTGCATAGTGTTAGCAGTTGGCACTCTACCCTTGGTCGTGGAGTCTGTACAATGTTAGCAGTTGGCACCCTACCCTTAGTCGTGGAGTCTGTATGATGTTATCCGTCTGTATTATCCGTCTGTATGAGTCTGTATCTGTATGATGTTATCTGTAACTATATATTTGGTGCTATTTCAAATGTCAAATTCCAGCTCCACAGGGCTGCTTGAATTAAGCATCTTTTTGTAGTTGGCATCGCATCGCAAAATTTCAAGTGCTAAATATAAGCATGGTGCTTATATCTAGCACCTCTTTATTCGGCTATATTTAGTAGCATGGTACTTGAAATGAGCACCCATGGGGTGCGTGCGCTTTAGCACCCCCAGGGTGCTAGTTTTTTCTCACGCCAAAAACCAGCACCTCCTGGGTACGGTTCGCCTATGGTGCTAGCATATTTAGCACCCATTGGGTGCTAAAACCGAAATTGGACTCCTTGATAGTAGCGTACGGGTGTTGCTGACTTACGGTATTGATACGGACGGAGTACTTCTTTTGCCACATGCTTACGTCCGATACCCATCTTAAATATTACAGCGAACAGGAATCAGGATGCTTACAGGGGATATATCCTTTTAATGCATTCGTATGCAATTAGCAATGCAAAGGAATACGTATTTCCTACTTTGAAAATCTCAAAGGAGGACATGCATATATATAGTTATATATATATATATATATATATATATATATATATATATATATATATATATAAGCAAATTCAGTATGTATTTCAATGAAGTACATGAACAGGAAAATATTGGAGGTTTCCTTAATTTCAATCTCAAATTTTGCAACTAAACAACCTAATCTGATGTATCCTAACCCAGTTCACTGCTTAATGAAGGAAAATGTGTGTAAGACTTTTATCATGGACACCTTAAATGACAATAATACCAAATAAACCAGCGAAACCTAACCCAGACAATTTATTTTATTTTTTTATGCAAGCTCCACATTTATCACAGTTCAGTCTTACATGGCACAGTGCCAGTCATGAATAAATGGTGACGTAAAGAGCAGATCCACTGGCTCCATGGCTACATAATTATGAACAAATACAATCCATAATAATGCTATACAGTCATAACGTGTTAAAAAGTAAAAAGAGCCCCAGTGGCCCATCCCGGTTAAGCCTATAAAATTATCTCGTAGCAACAATTGGTGGTGATAATCCAGCCTCTGCTATATCCAGGATAATCCAGGCTAGCTTTCTTTCAGCTAATAAATTCTGAGCAGCACAATAAACCACCCACAAGCCATTGTCTGAGAAACGATTTTTTTTTTTTTTTTGGGGGGGGGGCCCACAGAATAGGCTGCACCTGGCATAGCCCACTCAGCTTCTCAGGGTCCATAGATGAATAATAATGCAAAAAATTACATTTCAGCTTGTTTGTCCCATGGCAATAACGCATGTGCCTTGCTAAGCATGCCAGGTACTATGTGTTGTCAAGCTCAGGTATGTTAGTGATTGTAGCTTGAGGTTGGATCAACTGCGAAAGTCATCCAGCGCCCGTAATTTCAGGGGTGTATGCAGCGAAGTTGGCAAGATGCTGACATAATCATATTGATACCAGGGATGTATAAAAACATTTGCTGTGGAGACACACCCACCTTGTGCAGACTATGTCAGGCATGTGATTCGGGATCCAGAGGTTCTCTTGATCCCAGAGAGACTTCTCTTCTTCGCTTTAATCTTGCCGCACGATTGCACCGATTCGTACGCCATCGAATCTCAAACCAAAATGGCCGAATGTTCACGCAGTTTTTTGTTAAGCAGCGTTAAGGTGCTAATATTCCCGCCATTTTTCTACGCTGCTTATATTAACTACCCAACTACTAACTGTAAGCAGACATAGAGTGCTCAAACTCCCGCCAAAAAACACGGACCGTAACAGTAGTCGGTTTTACAGCGAAAAATTTGCTCCCAGGTCACGTGGTCTCAGGAACAAGATAGAGGGAGAAGACCCGGCATAGTGATCTGCATAAATTAAAAGCGACCACCAAATCTAATTCTCACATAAGTTTTAATAACGAAATAGGTTTTAGTATTAACGCTGCTGAAATAAGTAGAATTAAACTTACGAATATCAGCAAATTGCAATACGCTTTCTAATTTACGTCGAGACTTCACTCAGCTCTACGGTATCTGGCAGCCGACGGATGACTGCCAGATGACAGATTGGCGCTGTGGTTAAATTAGCGAAGGATGCGGTTATAAGCCAACTTCCTGAGCAACGGTAGAGAAAATGATAACAAAATTACACTTATCGATGTCAACCAAGTTTATAAATCCATACCTGATACTGCCGATATGCTCACGCCGCACAACTAATAAATATTCACAACACACCCCACGAGTAGGACGCTCGTGCACCGACTAATTTGTTGCCTGCCGCGTACTGGGATATAGGTTTCGGAATATAAAATGGTTTAAAGAAAATTATACTAAACCAATCAGTCTAAAATCGTTTTATTCTCACCACCAAGAAACAAGTTTTGTCAATGAAAAAGCTGAGAAAATTGAGTGAAATCAATTCTTGTTAATGATAAATGTTCTTCGATGCACTTTTTTAGTTCATGTCTGGAATGTTTAGGTCAAGCAAGGAATGACTTGGAAAGATGAAAAGCGACTAGACGGGAGAGCAAATTGCCGCTGTAAAACCGACTAGTGCTAGATATGAGCAGTTGCATTATTCTGGACTGCTTGGCACAACACTCATGGCTGCTGCTAAGATCAAGCATCCTCATTCTTGCCGTCTAGCATCTGCAGGCTAGAATTAGCCGCCTCCAGCCGAATAGCACATATGGTGCTTGTTGCTAGCATCCTTATGCTTGTTACTAGTATCCTAAGGGAAAAGCGTTGTTTGAAGCAGTCATTTAGCATGCAATTAGCAGCAAAAGTGCTAATCATTTTTTACAGTGCATGATTCATTCAAGGCACTAAGTGTAGAGTTTAATGTGATTGAGTCGACGTGAAATTAAAGGGGAACAATACAATATTGCCGATTATGATCACATTGTCAGATGCTGAGTGATCGCAAACCGTAATGTTAGCTAAGCAAATTTGCAGCAAAGCAAAGCAAAAAGCATGAAGTCGTTCATTTCATTCGCGTCAAGACTGCGGCTAGTAAAAGATTGATGAACCGAAGGGTGATCGAAGGGATCGAACTTGAACGGGAATGGTGAATTATGCACCGTTATTAATCCTCAGGCAAGATTGTACTGTTATAGGTCATGTGCTACTATGACATCTGGTATACATAGGCAGCCATGTCTATGATACCGGTATGTCTCCCTGCCTGTCCTTATTCAGTCTGCCAGAAGAACATTTTTAGGAGAATGGCTTCGCGAAAGCATTCCACTATTTCAGACTGTTTCTGGACTCCATGTGAGGATAAACTGCCCAATTTGATAAACATCACAGTAGATCCTGATCAATTGGATTCTTGATTCCACAGCTAACTGGTCAAACATTACGAAACCTGTTTGTGAAATGAGCTAGCTATGAGAGGAGCACGTACCTGGCAGCCATGACGCGTTGATGTAGTCACTTCCCTCGACACTGGGCTTGGGCGTCAGACAGACTCGAGACGTCTCCATCGGGATGAAGCTGAGGCTGCTGTTCTTGCTCTCGTTGTACGGTTGGGCCGCCGACACTACTGCGTACTGTCGCGCCTCCAGCGCTATTGCGCTCTGTGAACGGACCTTGTGACGGCACGATACTCGATACACGATACTATGCGTGAGACGGCGAGAGATATGACAAGGTACGGTTCTGGAACCCGACCCATGGACCCCGCGGCCGTTGTGTGGAAAGAATGAACTTCAATGTGATTTGGCCGCTCAAGTCTTTGGATGCCTCACGTCCCTTATTGCAACTCTGACTTCAGGCGCATGATCCTGATGTCATGTACCCCTCCCCATCATGTGCCTATCACGGTTCTGGTCTTACACATCCGATATTGCTGCATATGCAATAATGCTGGTTGGGAAATGACATGAACTGCTCAAGTAACTATATGAAGGGTTCGACAAATTGAACGTTTCTCGGTCAAGCCATGAACTAGGCAAGTCCCTGGACAGTGAAGAAACACTTTTATTGGATATTGGTTGGACATGAGGCCGACATTCCCGGGATTTCAACAATGCCCGGGGCATTGTTCCAAAATGCCCCGGTTCCACTGACTGTTCCAGTTGCATGCTTTGACAGTGGGAACCACACACCGGCCATCTGAGCGGCCCGTCAGTTGGCGATTCATCCGACAAAGGACAGTGACTGTGACTGGGATTGACAGTGCGTCAATCCTACCCCGCAGCCGCGCACCCACCATGTACTGGCGCTCGGCAGCTGGGTACGGATAGCTGTTCCGGCAGCCACCGCGCAGATCCGCCGTGTACTGCGCCACCCGGTCACGTGACACGCAAGTCGCGCCAGAGGTCACACGCTCCAGCAGACAGGTGTGCAGCAGAACATACTCATCTAGCGTGGTCAGGAAGTATGGACACTGGCCTGCGGCGGTACAAAGGCTCCCGTCACACCTGCTGTCCTGACGTGGTAGTCACGCTGTCCTGACGTGGTGGTATGGCACGTGGTCAGGAAGTATGGAAACTGGCCTGCGGCGGTATACCGGCTCGGGCCACACCTGCACTCATCCACGAGTTTCGGGTCATTGGCCTGCAATGCTGTGCAGACGTACACCACACCACACCAGACAGACACCCCCGTACCCACAGACGTACGTCACACCACACCAGACAAGCATCCCCGCACCCCAGACATACGTCACACCACATCAGACACGCACTCCCACACCTTTCAGACAACAGCCGTAGGCCACACTACACTAGATAGGCACCTCCGCATCTCTCGGACAGCAGCCGTAGGTCACACTACACTAGATAGGCACCCGCACTTCTCAGACAGCAGCCGTAGGTCACACTACACTAGATAGGCACCCGCACTTCTCAGACAGCAGCCGTAGGTCACACTACACTAGATAGGCACTCCACACCTCTCAGACAGCAGCCGTAGGTCACACTACACTAGATAGGGACCCCACACCTCTCAGACAGCAGGCATAGGCCACACTACACTAGATAGGCACCCACACACCTCTCAGACAGCAACCGTAGGTCACACTATACTAGATAGGCACTCCGCAACTCTCAGACAGCAGCCGTAGGTCACACTACACTAGATAGGCACCCCGCACCTCTCAGACAGCAGCCGTAGGCCACACTACACTATATAGGCACTTTGGACCTCTCAGACAGCAGCCGTAGGTCACACTACACTATATAGGCACTTTGCACCTCTCAGACAGCAGCCGTAGGTCACACTACAGTAGATAGGCACTCCGCACCTCTCAGACAGCAGCCGTAGGTGACACTGCACTAGATAGGCACCCGCACCCCTCAGACAGCAGCCGTAGGTCACACTACACTAGATAGGCACCCCGCATATCTCGGACAGCATCCGTATGCCACACTACACTAGATAGGCACCCCGCATCTCTCAGACAGCAGCCATAGGCCACACTACACTAGATAGGCACCCCCGCACCTCTGAGATAGCAGCCGTAGGTCACACTACACTAGATAGGCACCCTGCATCTTTCAGACAACAGGTGTACGTCACACTACACTTGATAGGCACCCCGCATCTCTCAGACAGCAGCCGTAGGTCGCACTACACTAGATAGGGACCCTGCATCTCAGCAGACGCACGTTACACGATGCTAGACAGACATCCCTGTATTCATTAGACGGCAGACGTACGCTACACCACACCAGACAGGCACCCATGCACTTCTCAGACAGCAGATGTACGTCACACCACACCACACCAGACAGACACTCCTGTATCCCTCAGACGGCAGACGTACGTCACAATACCAGACAGGCGGCACCCATGCACCTCTCAGACAGCAGACGTACGCTACACCACACCAGGCAGGCACCCATGTACCCCTCAGACAGCAGCCTCTAGCCGTACGGGATACAATTATATTATCATGATATAGTTAGAACCAGCTAACTAAGCTGAAAACCTCCTGAGCACTTAGAATGGACAAGGGTGTGGATTATGCGGTTAAATAACGTTGACATCGAAGCAAATTGAATATGAGGCATCTGGCATGCATCCGATTTTAGGCATCCGACATTCATTTTCAACCCCTACCATCCTTCGCCACAAGTCTGAGAAGAGGTCGTTGTCGGTGAAAATAGACAAAATTTAGGATGCTATAGTCGAATAGCCGGTATACTCCGCTATGACTATCTCGCCACACCGCAGTCTTGTACATACATCCATAGGTGTGCTTTCAAAGTGCACCAACAACGCACTGTTTTGTTGGTGAAGGCTAAAACACACGTGATTGTGCCTGCGCGAGACCACAGCCTGTGATAGCATGGCCACAACCTACAACACAGCTCATGACACTATCCTACGAGTTTATGCACACCGTGCGTTGTAGGCAATTTCGTTTGCCTGCCCGTGATAGTCTAGAGTTTTCTTCGCTCTGCGATAACTGGTTTTCAATGTCAACTCTTCTGAAAACCACCAGCAGTTAATGCTGGTGATTAGTTTGACCGGACTGATTAGTAGCCATACGGCGACAACTTGTGCAACAGTTTCAACAGTTCTTACAATCCAACAAGAGCAATCACCAGCGAGATTATGCCTCCAAGTTTTCAGTCACCCGTGGAGAGCTTCCGTCCAACGTATCCAACGCGGTAGCGTCTCACCTCACCAACTGTCAGGACAAGATTGCCGAGCCGCGCGCGCGAGAGGGATGCCCGTCGCTCATGGGGGGTAGAGGCGTTGGCCCACCGGACCAACGCCCTGACTTGTCGTTGGCCGGCATCACATATTGCACCACACTGCGACGGGAGGTGTCCCGTCGTCGCACTTCAGACCACATGCACTACATGTCGCCCTACATGCACTACATGTCACAATGGTAGCACGGGTGTCAGTATGGTGACACGGCGCAATGACTTCTGACTGTGTCATGGCCCAATGGCACAGCAACCACCGGCCGGCCGTCGCCGCCGTGTGATAGCGGAAACTGACTGCATAAAATCCCCGCCCACAGCCTATAATCGAAGCGTTAATTGCTGATGCCAGGGCTGGCACCAGGGCGACGGCATGCGCTCGGAGCGTTCATGGCTGGAGTCGATGAGTCAGAACATATAGCAGCCACACGTATTCCGAGAGAGTGACTCGAAATTGACTTCATTGCAGCATGGTGTAGTTTTAGCTACGAGCGAAGGTGAAGCCCGAGCAAGTCTACTCCAGTGTATATGTTCCAAAAGTTCAACTGAGAGGCTTGGCCTGGCCCGGCCACCACGCTCTTGAAACTGTAATACATTTTTGATTGCAGCATTTTACGTTCTTATATATTCTCTCGGTGTCAGATGTGCTCTTTTAACTTGTATTTTTACGAATTTTGATGCCAACATTTGTGATCAAGTGCAATTTTCCGGAGCGATTCACGCTAGAATGCAGCAATCTCAGCATTTCAAATTCCAACTTTCGCACTGAGAGCCAGCTCTTGCAGTTCATTTTATTCTGATATTTACTAACTTCAACCAAAATGTTCTAATCAAATACTCTAAACAATTGTTTCAAGATAGCGAATTAAGGTGACATTCCTTGTGACGGCAGCTTACAATGCACGCCACACAACAGCCGGCCTTGCCATCCGTCCCGGATGACGAATTGTCAAAGTAGTTGGTTTGCATTCCCGAGTCCTAAGTTCAGTGCCTGGGAGGATTGCGTTTTACATGTATGCCTTTAGTAATACAATTTGGTAAAAGCATCGCATCAGAAATCACTTTAGTCCCGCATCTAGGCTCGGAGGGGCGTCATAGCATAAATACTGAAGGACATGTGCATATAACCCATATGCAGAGATTCCACTGCACTGCCCTGTTATCACTTGCCGTCGCTTGTCCTGTGCCCGTATAGTTGCCATGCACTGGTGTAATATGGTATTGCGTGAGAAGAAGGGGAAGAAGACGAAGAAGAAGAAGAGGAAGAAGAAGAAGAAGAAGAAGAAGAAGAAGAAGAAGAAGAAGAAGAAGAAGAAGAAGAAGAAGAAGAGGAAGAAGAAGAAGAAGAAGAAGAAGATGGAAAAGAAGAATGAAAAACAAAGAAAATAACACAAAGGAAAAGATAAAAACGAAGAAGAAAAATAAGAAGAAAAATAATAAAAAAGAAAAAAAGCAGGCCACAGCGCCATGCAAAAAAACTGCATGATTTTGTTTCATTTTGGAAAACCTCACTCAATGTCCTAGGAAATTCCGAAAAATTGAGGAAACAGACGGCAAGGCATTCCTAAGTCGGCTGCTTCCATGGAAGGCTCGATGGGGATAATGGCTAGGGTTTCTGAAAAAAGTAGGACCATAGGACTCGTATTTCCTGCGCCAATGTCTCATCTAGCGATAACCATCACACAACCAGGAACACACTTGAATTATGCGGAATGCACACTTCACAAGGGATCATGTGGGGAGCCTCCCACACTCCATGTATGGTATTGTAAGTCAAATAAGTAAAATTAACCAAAAATACCAGCAATTCGCTATCAATGTCTCACAGGAAAACCATCGATGAAATGTTACAGATCGTCAGTTATTCGACAAAGGCTGGCCGCAGCACCAACCTATGACATGGCGCCAGAAGGGGAACACAGCCAGCTGGTATCGCTGCACCAACCTATGACATGGCGCCAGAAGGAGAACATGGCCAGCTGGTATCGCTGCACCCACCTATGACATGGCGCCAGAAGGAGAACATGGCCAGCTTGTGTCGCTGTACCCACCTATGGCATGGCGCCAGAAGGAGAACACAGCCAGCTCGTGCCGCTGCATCAGCTGAGCAAGCAGAGTCACCAGACCCACGTATAGGCCCACACTGCAGTGGGACGACCTGCCGCCGAATGACGTCACGTCCGTCAGGAACAACAGGCAGCAGGCACCGAGTTCGCGCTCCAGACGGAATACAGCTATGTTTGTCCCAAGGTATTTAAGTATTTAAGACGGAGTTGTGGGGTAGGATGGGGGGTGGGGGGGGGGAATTGCTACACGTAAAATTTCAGCCCCCAGAAACAGAGGACCGCCCTGCACTGGTATGTGAGAAGTTCAGAGAACAGCCTCCACTGAAGTTTTTCCATTGTGTTATGACCTCTTGATTTACCAGCTTCGCATTAACTTCAATGTTTTGATTTATTCCGCATTTTGTTTACTTCCAATGCATACCGGGATTTGCAATGATAAGAAGCACAACAAGCAACCATTTATCTTATGTTGTAGACATCAATAAAATAAAACTAGAGCAGTAAATATACATACATGTACTGAGACATTGTTCAGCGCCCGACACCACATACGTTCGTGACGAACCACACTCGGCCATTCTGTAGTGCTATTTATATCAACATCATATTAGAGAAGGCTATATTACTGGCTCCATTATTCGCCCATGTGCTGGTATTCCACTGCTTTCTATTCAATATCGCACACGCCATCATGCGGGAAACATGCATGGAGAGTAGACATCCGGTGTTTGCTGGGTGTGCAGGGCACGAGCGGGGGAATACATCAACGCTGCAGGCTGGGCAGGTGTTCATCAGGTATATGGGTAGCGTAGGTGTGACTTCAGCCCACAGAGTGGTGCCCGGATGGCAGCCGGTGTCCGAACTTGTCCGCGCCTGGCAATACACTTCCTGGGTATTGGGGGTCGCCGTATAGCCAGTGAAGCTGTTGTGCCCAAAAACCCTAAACCTGAGTAACTAACGGGATATTGTGCACTAACTCCGTGCCAGTTCCTTTAGGGCGACCATTCAGTGTTTACATGCGCAGTTGCCAACGATGACATCACAGCTAAACAACGGCATTATTATACGTGCATCAACTCACACACCACAAGCAGCGGCGAGCACAGAGCGAGCACGTACCCGGCTATGACCAGCACGGGCCAGACACACACCACAAGCAGCGGCGAGCACAGAGCGAGCACGTACCCGGCTATGACCAGCACGGGCCAGACACACACCACAAGCAGCGGCGAGCACAGAGCGAGCACGTACCCGGCTATGACCAGCACGGGCCAGACACACACCACAAGCAGCGGCGAGCACAGAGCGAGCACGTACCCGGCTATGACCAGCACGGGCCAGACACACACCACAAGCAGCGGCGAGCACAGAGCGAGCACGTACCCGGCTATGACCAGCACGGGCCAGACAGCGGACTGTTCGGGCCAACAGGTGCGCTGAACAAAGTCGAGCAGAGGCAGCGGGTTATCGGGCAGACCGTACTCGGGCCACGAAGTGTACTGCAGGAAGCGCACGGTACGCCGCCTTTTCATCTTGGTCGATCGACACTGCACGGCGAAGAAACAACACAATACCAGTGCAATGCAGCTCAGGTGTTACAAAAGCTATAGAGCTAACAAAAGCTATAGCTAACAATAGGGACAACGCTTTAATGAAAACACAATATATTACAAGGAGCCTTGTGAATACCGTTTGGTGGACATCTGATGAAGCTTATCGCCAGTTGCAAGAATCATAAGAAAAATGCGTTGCTCCCGCATTTCGTTTGGTATCATTTGGAAGCATCTGGCAAATGAAACTTCATAACATTTAATATCCTGAAATGTTTTGAAAATATTATACGGACGAAATTACGGCATATTTCATGTTTTATCGCATGGCGGAGTCATGCAAGCTGCTTCATTCGATGCGTCAATGGAACACTTTAGGATTATTAAGAAATCATCCCGTGAGGACTGACAATTGTTTCCTCATATAAGAAGTTCGGTGGCCACATACAGTCACATACAGTGTGCTGTATGGCACCTGTACAGCACACTGCTCTATTCATGGTGAACCGGGATTATGTTCCCACTGGTCGCCAATGGAAGATAGTTGCGCTCCGTCCACAAGTTCTATGCCGAAACAGTTTGATGCCGGATGCCTTGCCTTCAGCTTGTGGCCGTCTCCAGCCATCGCTCATCCACCGCCTCCATTGATGCTCAACTGGCACCAGTTACGCTTCCTGTGTCACACACACGCTCCAGTAGAGGTCACGCGGTGACCTGAAGCTCGTGGCAGATGTTTGACTGCCTCTGCTCCTGACAGACATGCCGACCGACCGTTCACATACACTGACAAAGACATCAGCCAGAATACTCCCGTAACAGCTACAGATGGCGGGGATATCACTCTGGGTAAGGGCGACCGTGCAGTCGGACGATCCGTTCTGCTTCGGGGATGCTCATCCCCTTGACACACAGACGTTGACACCCGACAGGAGACAGTGGAGCAGCGGACCAGCCCACCACAGCAGGTCTACCGCAGACACCGCGGCAACTGACCTACGACTGAGACCGTCTGATCCTGGTCCATTCCACGACAAATCGACAAGGGCAAACACCAAATATTTTATATTTTGATCAAAACATTTTTGTGGGTTTATCTGATTCGCAGAATCCAGCTGTACCATTTAAAAAAAAAGATCAGGTCAACGGTCAAGGAGTTATAGCCCCGGGCATTTCTGAGACTTAACCAAACAAGGCTGTCTTTTGAGGTCCATAATACAATGAAGTACCTAATTGTACAAAAGTATATATCGGTGAACTCACAACAAACCACTGCATCTTTTAGCTATTTCGGAATTTTTGTTTATGGGCCATTATAAATCGTGACATAGTGACCTAAGTTCACGTGACCTACTTTAACTATCGGGACAGTCACAATGCGATTTGAAAAAGTGCCGAAATGAAGTTCAATATCTTTCGAAGCAAAAACATAAACATGGGATCTTCCCCTTAAAAATCTACATATCCGTTCAAAATTAGGCATGCATAGTTGTGTTTGCACTAGTTTATCGTGGCCTGCTTTAGGATTTGTTTAGAACAGTATATTACTGTAATACAAGCCTTTTGATGTTCGTGGCACGTTATGGGATGAGAATGTTAGTCATCTATTCTTGAGTGTTGTGTTGCAGAAGTGTTGTAACTCGTTGTGAGGTCAAACAAATGACAGAAATATCTCCGAATTGTTGTATGTAGCCCATTCTACGACAAATCGACAATTGAAGGGGCCAAATTACATTCTATATCTCGAAGAAAATACGTATAAAGGGTTAGTTTGACTCTATAATCAGCCATGCAATTTTGGAAAGATCGGAGCAACGGTTAAGGACTTATAGCATCGGACATTTTTGAGAGGTCACCTAAGTGTTTGGAGACCTGGAACTTAATGAAGAGTAACACGAATTGCACGAAGCTATATATGGCTGAACTCGTCACGATCCACTGTATCTTGTGTCAATCTCGAAATTTTTGTTCACGCGTTTTTGAGATCGTGAGCTTGTGGCCTAAGATAACGTGACCTAGTTTGTACTTCGAGACAGTCACAATGCTATCTGGAAAATTGAGTAGCGACGAAGGGTCATTTTTGAAATGATAGATCGTCACTTGTGAGGAGAAGCGTAATATAAATGTTTTCACCTTATGCAATATATTTTTTCCTCAATGTCAGAATATCAAAACTGTACGATCATATTTCACCGACAGCACTGAAGGTTTTTATCACCGCCAATCACTGTAATGTCAACCTTCTGGCGTTTCAAACCCCACATTCTGGAAACAAAAAGATGAACATCATTGTCTGAGTAATCGCCTTCATCTTGAACTACTTGAAAACAATTTTGGCGAGGACGCATCCATTGACACATGCTGAGTCTGAAATTAATCGCATTGGATCATGAGCCGTCTACATCGGTGTAATAAAATAAAGTAACATAATTACACAGTGCAATGCAATACAATAATGTGCTGAAGTACAGTATCATAATGCAATGCAATGTAATGATCTATATATCTGCAGATCATCCCATACCTTGCCAGAATCCCAGTTCAGACTGATGATCCGTCACTTCGATAATATTAATCAACAGAATCTGTATCAGTGCGCACACTAACACGTCTAACTTCACCCAACTACCATTAACACACGTCCCGCATCGGTAAGCAGTTCATGAACATTTACGGTGCTATGGGTCACTGTTGCGAACTTGTGGTACCCCTGTGTTCCCTTCGCCGTGATGGCTTTCGAGAAGGACTCGGTGAGGTGGGTCGTGACGTCCATTGCCTCCTGCTTTGATACAAATATGAATTTGATGCAGCTGGCTAGCTTGTGCAACAGATACTCAAACATGTCCTCCGCCGTCAGTATCTGGTTGATAAGCGGGCGCTTGAGGCTCTCTTGAGACGCGGTACACTTGACTATGGCCCCGATGCCGTCGCAAGCGCCCTTGCCATGAGATGTGACAAAAAAGTCACTCACGGGATATCCCAAATCTGTCCGATGGTGACAAACATTGACGAAGTCATGCTCATTCGCATACTGCAGTCTATGAAATAAATTTCTTTTTTTGAGGTCAGGTACTGCGATCAGAATTTCTGAGATAAGCCGTTGCAAGAACGCACGCACCATGTCGGTGTTGTGCTTTGTGCCGTCAGAGATACAGCAGTAGCTCTGATGGCAGAGTACCTCGTCCTCACGCCAGTACACAACAAACGGGTGCACGGTACACTGGGAGGAATCCCAGTGGAAGCCTTGAGCTGCATCCTGCGCCCCAAATTAATAATTTTCAGCGAAATCGTACTAGACAATCACTTCGCCCTCCTTGGCAGTAGCCTTTGCGTAGATGAAGTGGTGACCTTGTTTGTCAGCCACAAAGTGGTGTCTGGTCAGCTTCACGGTTTGCTGGCTCAAATATCGCATGTTTTCCTCTTTGGTCTAGACTATTTCTGCGAGTGTACAGCGATGCGTGCTCATCCACTGTTCGTACCTAATCTCATTATCCATGTCATCATCTGGGGCTAAATCACCTTCACTCTATTCTCCTGATTTGTCCGCGAGGATAATCCTCAGAAAGTTAATCACCAGGGCAGTACTCACAGTTGTGCATCATGCAATCACGGTTTTTCGTGCCACATGCAGCGTGATCGGGAAGGTTACGGTATTTGAGACCGGGAAGGGCGAGAGCGGATATGAGCAGTTTTTGATTTTATGGTAAGTGCACATGCACACCGAGTGCGTTCCACTGCTGCCTGCGAAGACGCAATGCTTCGCACAAAGGGCAGCAATGGTTAAGAAGCCGGTGCGAGGGTTTTCAGAGAGCTGCTATATATATATATATATATATATATATATATATATATATATATATATATATATATATAGATGATATATATCGCACAAATTTCCCAAAGCAAGCCTTTTTTTAAATCAATTTTTGGTTCCATCATCATGTCGCACCGTGACACGGTCGGTCTTGCCGACTCACATCCGGCTGATCTGGTCCGGCTGATAAAATAGCTTTACTTTCACCTTGATTGCGTTCGATACCTCAGAAATTTCCTCGCTTCACAGGCAGCACGTTCAGCGATAGTGAGCAGTAAGCACTGGGCACCCAAACACGGTGCCACCCCTTGTTTGTGACCTTCCTGATATTCCACTACATTCGCAGATTTTTATTTTCGCGAGGCAATAAATGGTTGTGCGAATGGTTTCTCGGTTACCGGAATGTGATTGCTATATTGTGGATGCTTCTCTGTCCTTGTAATTCAAAGTAAGTTATAACTCATAAATCATCTACCACCACAATCTGGAGACATTTCTGCCGTTTTGTTTAACCCTTGACATCACGAGTTAGAAAAACGTGTGCAACACAAAATTCAAGATCAGATGACTAACATTATAATCCCATCACGTGCCTCGAAGTTCAAACACTTTGTATTTCAGTAATATACCGTTCTAAATACATATTTTATTTCTGCACTTCTTTCAAATCGCATTCTGGCTGTTCCGAAAGTTAAAGTAGGTCACGTGACAATAGGTCACGATATCACGACTTCAAATAGCCCGTAAACGAAAATTTCGGAATAGCCGAAAGATGCAGTGGGTCATCATGAGTTCACCGAAACATACTTTTGCACAAATCAGATTGTTCTTCATTGAGTTAAAGACCTCAACAGACACCCTTGTTAGGTGTCATCTCAAAAATTTCCGACGCTATAACTCGTTGACTGTCGACCTGATCTCTCTAAAAATGGCACAGCTGGATTCGGCGCGTCAGATAACTCCGCACAATTATTTTCATCAAAATATAAAATATTGGGTGATAATTTGGCCCTTTCATCTGTCGATTTGTCGTGGAATATCTTCTTCCAATCTTCCATCCAAAGTATTCCTATAAAACTTCCCCTGTATTAACACGCGCACTGGAGGGGGGGGGGCGAAATCCGCCAACCCCTCCGGTTTTTCGTAAATAACTGCAGATTTTACCGGTCGATATACGCGATTTTCTGCATACCTACTTAGAAATGACCGGCGCGTTGTTTAAAGTAAGAAAAACGGAGATCGGCCGACAACTTTTCAAATTAGGGGCCGTTAAAATCAAACAAAATTTCTAGCGTCAGACCACAAGAATCGGCGCTGATGCGCTTCCCGTATATTCGCAAAAGGGAAGTGTTCTTGGCAACACTAGCGACTTGTTTGATGTATATTGATATGGTATATAGTTTCAGGGTCATGTTAGGTCACCGAGGTCAAGTTTATGACATGTTAATGGAACCAAACTTGATCAACTGGAATCTTGTCATAAATGCACTACTGTTTGTCATTTGTACTGCTTGTCATTGCGTTTCCATACTTTATTCATGTACTTCACTCCTTTCTTCACGAAGCCGATTGCTCCGAGCTGCCCGACGGCGCAGTCGGGCGGGCGGCCCGGTTCCGGTAACTGGAACAGGTAACTGACCTGATAAAGTGGTGTTATATAGGTGACCTGAGGTCAAATGTTGGGTCTAGCATCTGCATTGCATCATTAGTAATGTCCAAAACATCATTCATGCCCATTTTGGAGCATTTAAGCACAATCACAGCGATCCATAACGATGACAAGTCAAGCCACGCAATACCAGAACATTTCGCAAATTTGACCTCATTTGACCTTGAAGATATTGACATAAGGTCATGAAATGTGCACACAATAGAGTTCCTTACCGTACCCATCCACCCAGCGAATTTCGTTCCTCTAGCTTTACTAGGAGCCGAGATCTTAGGAGGGGGGCG